>PVYJ01004084.1:0-14085 GCA_002995095.1 Rhizopogon sp. AM-2018a | reverse complement strand
GTCTCAACTGACAGATTGCAGCGCTTCACCGACTGTACCCCACCGAGACCTGAGAAATGATGTTCAATGTCGGCGGCGTGAGGTATAATGAGTGGATTATAATTGCGAATGCCTTCAATGGGCAGCGCTCAGCACCGACAGGGAGGGTCTCCCACCAATCAAGTCTATCCGCCTGCCCACCGGAAAATACTCCAGAGCACTTGTGGTACTCTTTTAAGTCGGTGACGAACATCTTCACAAACTGCTCACTCCATCTCCACTGCTTAGCAATGTCGAGAGCTACCTCCATCATGAACTTGAATGAACGACCATTTACTGCTTGCGAAATTGCAAGTTTGCAGCACATCGGATGTATGTAAGAATAGCGCAAGACTGAGTTTTCATGTTCATTTCAAAAAACCGGCGGTTGGAGACAGCCTTTGCATGTAACCAGAAGTCGAGATTCTCTCCGTCTTCGAGTGGTCACTGATAGTTGAGATGGTTTTTGCAAGTCGAATTAGCCCAAGCATGCATGAAGCGAGTGATGATTCCAACCTGGGTGCCCAGTCATGTCCTCAAGATTCAGCACAACCGGATGCTGATTGACTTCAGCAGCCAGGGATCCATACAAACTTCATCTGATTTTATCCTCCCACCCATCAAGCAAAAATGTAAGCCTTTTGCGTTCCTTGAGACGTGCAATGTCCGCAATTTGGACATGCACAACTTCGCTATCCATAATTGAATGTGACAGTACAAAACGTGATGGTGCTTGATAGGAGGGCCGAATTTCGTCAAGAAGGCCTTCTATAGACTTTGAACAGTAGTTGCATTTGAAAAAGTGACGGTTAGATGAATTCTGGACTTCTTCGGCTTGTACAAAGTGGTCGGCGATGATTTTTCGAGTGGGACAGCCCTTGGACCTTGGCAAGGTCATATTTACGATGTTAGCGTGCACAAAGCCCTAGAAACACTTGTTCGAATTGCTAAAATTCTATTGTTTGCTCATAAGTACAAATAAGATTGACATTATTTCTGCCGACTTCTGCCAAAGACCCCCTCGATCAACTGCCGGCAATTGCCGCTTGCCAATTGCCATTGGCAGAATGGCAGAGTTCTGCCCACAACAATCGCACACACGTGAGGCAATTGTCACGTGCCAGAAAAAGGACTAGACAAGGTGGGAAAATGAATTTCGAGTTGCAAGAAATTCTCTATGACATCATCCCCTTCAAGTTGGAGCTTCTGCGGACTGTCGTAGAGCCTGCCACAGTACTTGCCACTATCCACCAACAGAGTCCCAACCAACATCCATGGAATCGTTACCTGTCGACATTTCTCATCCCGCAGTGCGGGATTATCTCTCCCTTGTACGGTGTGTATCAATCTCAGCGCCTCTTCACGCTGACCCAGTAAGGGCTCACTCGTTATACAGGCTGCAGGTCCTCACCCCTTTGTCGCTTCTGATTAATATCGCGTCACTACTCGTTTGCTCGCTTATTGTTAGCCCTTCAGCAGGTAAGCCTATCCTTATCCTTCATGCCGTCGGGGTTCTTATTCTGGTGGTGTTCAGGGGATATCATGAAGTCGCATCCTACATCGATATCTCCTTCGCCAAGGATCATTGCCGCTTACGTCGTCGCTATCTTTCTTGGACAAATAGGCTATTGTGTGTTGCTTATCATAGCTAGGAAACCGGAGACAAAGGTAAGCTGCGTGTTGCCAGAGCGGTTGAAAGTGTTCTTAGCATATTACAGACAGCACTTGTCAAGGCAGTCGGACTTTCCCTCGTTTTTGCAAATTGGTTGATGGCTCTTTGGGCCATATCTTGGGTATGACTGCGTACGTTCAAGGGTCTCTTGAACCTAACTACGGCACATGGACAGGTTCTTGAATTTTTCTTAATCTCCACGATACTTCTCGGATTAATGGTTCTATGTTTGTTGTATTCGAATATCACGCTTCTCATGTATCACCCACCTACGTCCTCCCACCCTCTTGACACGGCACTAATTCACGCTCCCCTGCGTTTCTTCCTCATCCTTCCTCTGTCATTGCTGTTTCCCTATTCACTCTTGTGCGTTTGCCGTCTTTGAAGGTGAGATAAAACTCATCACTGATTGTGAATGTCTTTCAGCATTACTTTGGGGTTATTCTACTCACCCGGTCACCCCGAGCATTACACAGACTTTGCCTGGCCTGGTTTTGGAGTCGCGTTTGGCGCAAACATCCTCGGATTAGTTGTGATACTGATGCGCTGTGACATTGTGTGGGCTGTCGCCGCTACCTGGATTTGCACCAGTATATGGAGCGCAAGGCCGAAGCCTGCTCCTGTCTATGTGAGCTAAATCAGGCGATGTCCATGCATGTTTGATTTTCCCTTACTAACCATTGTGCAGATCACCGTTATTTTGTTTACCGTGCTTCACCCTCTGGCTCTTTTGGGAACACTCCTCTATCGTCGACTTAGCAAGCGCGAGGGGAGAATTGCACTGCCCACTGATGAAGGGCATGACACAGGCTCATCGGGTAGGCGCGGGCCGCGAGAGGTGGATGCAGAAGCTCTTTGGGGCTCCGGCTGAGTAGTTCAATGCAGTACTGCGCGATTATAGCTTTCCATACTACTTCTCTTGCTGTATCACTTGTGGTGTTATAGTTCATACATACACAAGCAATTTGAATGCGTGTTTGTTCCTTGGTCCTTTTCAGTATCTCAGTGTTTAGTCTCGCATATACTGTATTTTTACTTGACCTAACGTCAATTGCAGCCCGACTCCCTGTCCGTCGGGGAGTCGTTCTTCGCTTATAACTTTCAAAGCGTGTTTCGAAACCATGTACTATGTTTGCCGCACGTGATTTGAGTTTTCCATCAACACTCACCAGTTGTCCCACTCAGCCACATAGTACACCTAAAAATCTTGCCAGAAACTGTTTTTCTGTGCAGCCGCTACTATTTATCAGTGATTACTCGATAACGGGACTCACCTACTGTGACACTAAGAGCAAGATGCGTTTTCGTTCCTTCAGGCGCAAAGTTAACTGCTTGTCAAACAGTCAAACTTTAGTCTTAAAGGATCAAACGACGTGTCCTCGAGACACAAGCCAGCCTGTGAGTTGATTTCCATCCTCATGAAAATTCCGAAACGAAGCTTTATTGTGGTGGTAGATAAATAGCTCAAACTAATCCACACATAGCGCTTGGCACTGAAAACGTCACATTCGGTTAGTTACACAACTAGTGACGCATCTCTCTGATGCAACTGATACGATTCTTCTGCCTTTGCGCAGATGAGTACGTAGCATGGCTAGGGTGGGCTCTCCTGGGTCACCTGCCCATCGGCACTGCATTTTCAACCCTAACTCTTGAGCGGCATCGGGTGCATACAAGCCGGACAGATGACCGTATGGTGCGAGAGATGCATCGCCGGAATTGATCACAGTCTCTCTTCGTGGTAAATGGTTTATGCCGCTGACAATCCTTTTAGGATTTGTACTGCAGTTTCGAGAGGTAAGCTATGATAAAAGCCATATTTCCAGTGGCACAACACCTCACAAGATACTGACGCTCTTCGCTGATTTGATTTGATTCTTTTTTCAATCACAGGTTTATACATCACTGAGTTGTCTGTCGTAATCTTCCTGTATGGAATGATTGAAACTGCAGGCTTGACACCCCCTCGATACTACCCGCCTGCAATCCTGCGCAGTTCGTCGATGCACTCGAACCCAGATACAACTTGAAGGAAAAGCTTCAAGTTGCAGCTTATGCATTGCAGCGGGTATCTGCAAAAATATCAGGATTGTGAAGGAGGTGAGCAAGGCGTTAGCTCTGATACCATTGACGATTCTGGCAAATAACCATAAAAAGAGTTCATAGCATGATCTCAGACTTTTCCGCGTGGTTTACACTCAGAGGTCCGGTTGCTGCAGCACGACAGGAAATATTCTAGACGATACACAAGGTGTTGGTGAAATACGACTCTGGCAAGTAACGTAAGTGCGTTTTTGTCTCTAACGATAGTTGAAAATCACACTGATGTCCTCCTTGACACCATAGCTGCAATCCGATCATTATTCCGAAAAATAGCTCGCCCCTTCTCCGATCAAATATTCTGTGCGCTACGAACCTTGTTGCATTATGCAGTAAGGTTTATCTCAGTTTGTTGGGAACTTACTGCGCTGCACAGGTTTGCGGTGCTCGCCATATTTTTATGAAGTCGAGTTTACATTATCCGCTTCACATGGCAGGCTCTTAACAGAGGCATTGAAATAACCATCATATGGTGACATCTGTTTGAACTTTCTGCAGGTTATCGCATGATCAAGGCGCGTCCGAACTTATTGGTGAAAACGCTGGATGTGACATCACTAGTACTGGCGTCGCTAGTTTCTGAGATGTTGAGCGTTTGATGGCTGAATGTGGTTCGTCTCGAAGGCTTATACTACGCTGTATTCACGGCGATGTTGAACCTAGTAGTATTACAGCCCTTATCTCATGCGATCTTTACATCATAGATGTTGAGCTGCTCCAGTGCTATCACCCCACTCCCATCTCAATTTGTACTCTATATAGATGGAGCCAATGTGCGCTCCGATGACAACGTGAATTTTGCCGTAGTATTCAAAATTATCAAAGAATTGCCGGTAAAGGATCATTTAACATCCATATCTTGTGCTCTTTGCCCGTTCTATTTGTACGATACTGTTTTGGTGACCCGAACTTCCTAACTACTTACTCTCAGAACAATGTCCGAATTTATTACATAACTATAAGAAATATAAACATTAAACCTTGATCAAAAAATGGCCCGTACGGATCTGTTGCATATAAATTTCAACGATACAGGGTACTTAGGTTAGGATGCGATCTGGCTGCACGTGATTCATATGATCAGTAAGCATGTGACCCACCCTTTTCAGTACCATCCGACTAGCAGTCACTAGCATTGACAGCGACAACGATAAAGCAAATTTCCCCCACTTTCACAATGACCGTAAAAGCAAGACCAGTCATTCGTGCATTGCTCATAGACATTTCTGGCACACTGATGATCGGGTCGACATCCACTCCTCGAGCAGTTGGAGCTCTTGCAGAACTGCGGCGCACCCGATTCCCGTTCAGGTTTTGCAGTAATACGAGCAAAGAATCTACTTTGGCCATTCAGAAGAAAATGTTGGACGCCGGATTTGATGTGCAAACAGGTGAATCGGAAGAACTGTGGACGAGCCTTAAGGCGGCGAGGAGTCTTATCGAGACGAGACGAATCAGAAGGTAGCTGTCCAACCTGGTATGCAAAATATTTGTACCATATTGATGAAGTCGTTTTCAAGGCCGTATTTTCTCTTGTCCGAGGCCGCTAAAGATGAGTGCATTTCCGCAAGACGGCAAGATCCCAACGTCCCCTATGACGCGGTAATTGTTGGCTTGGCGCCCACGCACTTCGACTATGATCATCTCAACACTGCATTCCGCATCCTTGTTGGAGAACATGATTCGCAGAAGCAGAGCCATGAGGATAGGAAGCCATCGATCCCTCTCATCGCCTTACACAAAGCCCGATTTATAGAATCCTCGGGCCATGGGCTTATGCTTGGTCCAGGACCATTCGTTGCGGCTCTGGAAAATGCTACTGGAAAGGAAGCAGAGGTGCTTGGCAAGCCGAGTAAAGCTTTTTTCCAAACGGTGATTGAGAGCCTCGATTACGAGGGTCCTAACGAGTGCATTGCCGTGATTGGCGACGATATCCAAACAGACCTTGGTGGCGGAGCTACAGACCTACGGCTATGGAGGATCTTAGGTACTAGTTTTATCTGTTCCACTTCGTTGCGCCAAGAGCTGATTAATATGGATTCTAAGTGAAGACAGGAAAATACCGACCAGGGGATGAGTCCAGAGATGGTGTGCATCCTCCCGATGAAGTTTGGGATTCGTTCGCAGGTTTTGTTGACAGCTTATTGTCTGCGCACGATGCATGATCTTCCAAAGTGCGATTTCAATACTCTTTTTGTTCTAAATAGCAACTCCACCGTTCCCTGCTTTGCTAACGCGGTACCGATCAGAAGTGCTAAATGTATCTCTAGTGTCGTTCAAGTTTACATGTTATTAGGCCGAGCACATACTTCAGTGATACTTTTCCCACTGATATGGAATGCCCTTCTCTGTCTTCTTGTGAAGTTCCTTCAGGATTTGTGGCTGGCTATGGTCGATATTGGCAACTGGCTGTGATCTGCTGCGATCGATAACGAACAATTAAAATCCGGCCACCCAACCGGCGGCAACAGTGCGCCCTGTCGATCTTGACGGCGATTTCCCACAATGGCAACAACAATTAAACAGCAGCACCAAGAAGGAAATCGACCGCGCCAATCCGAAAATCAGTGCCGTGCATGGTCAATTTATAGACCAGCTGATCGGGTGTATTTTCGGCCAGTGCCCGGAAGCTATCATCCTATTAATCCGCTGTGCAATCTTCATGACCAAGAGTCCGCTTGGAGCGCGACTACTAGATCGGAAGCTGCGTTGCGTTCACATGCGTGCACCGCGGACAGCCAATACTTCGCCATTGACATATTTATCTAGCAAGGAGCCCACCGTCGCCAATGCTTTCCTTCTGACATGCAATCTCCTGTGGTGCCTATATCCACGGATGTAGGAAAGCGAGAAGCACCGTATCACCTCGGGGGACTGCTCTAGGTCATGTGGACGTAAGTAAACGTCAAAAACGTGCATGATCCGTAGTCCACTGTTAAAACAAATGTATTGAGAACGCCATTATGTATTGCCTTACTCCACAACCAAAGGGCTTAGCAGACCATGTACTTGAGAGCAGAAATGGAGACAGTTACTCCAGAGAAATGGCGTGAGCTTGCTTGTGAGAAGGAGGTACACCGTTTCAGGATAGGTCGTGTACATTCTTAGGTGACGATAAGATCGGCGGATAAGTCATGAATAAGGATAGGCCAAAGCGGACATGACAAGTCAAAAAGGGGAAAAGATCATCGTATATAATAATGCGGTAACACTCCGGTAACGGAACTTGTGCAGTAAAGCGGAATTACGAAAGGGCAACCGGCGGCCGATTCGATATGGAATAAACCAGTCTGAAAAAGAGAGATTTTCAGGAGGGAATTGTGAAAGAGGAAGATGCGTATCAATATGACACGAACGGGTTCAAGGAAGGGGATGCAATTACCCCAGACAGGGTTGAAAGGGAGGGGTAATGATGGAAGGATTGAGATATCGCCTCAAGGGTTCATCGATTTGAGGAATGATATATCGCAATTGGGGAACTGCCGAATTGATGGCCATCGCTGAATCGGTCTTTGGGGCCTTTGAAAGGACTGATCTCCGCAAGCACAAATCCGAGGGCCGCCTTGTCTGTCAAGTTGGAGTTTGGTTGGAGTGGAGATTATGTATAATTGGTCACGGGAACTTGGAAGGTATACGAACCACATGCAACAATGGCAATTTGAATCAGCCGCAACTGTTAAGACTGGACGAGTATTATCTTAGCACGAATTTAAGCAGGATCAGCGCTCACGCGATGACTCGGACGGCTACTATACTTGTTGTGGACAAACCTAAGACCAGAAGACACCTTGGAGGATCGATCTGGATTGAAAGATTAGCCTTGCCATGTACAGAAACGAAAAGTATACCTACGTGGTGGTGTCCTCGCTTCAACGTTTTTCTCTATTATTACTTTTACTAGCCACCTCTCTCTTCCAGCCATCTCTTATCAAGCTTTCGGTATTCTGTTTGAAAACCCCAAACGATCATATATTCATGCAGGATATCTTCCGAGCTTTCCTGCTGCGGTCATTGTCAACCACGGTGATGTCCATTGCTCGCTCCCACTAGCCAATTCTCGGCGCTCGCATCATTCGGCTCTTGTTTGGACACCGCATTTGCATCACCCATTTCAGGTTCTTCCCTCATCCGTTTGTATATAAATATCGCCTCAAATCCTTTACTAATTAGCCACCGAAGCCCACAGCCAGGTCTGCCCTCAGTGACTGCGCATCTCCTCCAGCTCGCAGCCCTCAAGTTCAAATCATGCCTCACCAGAGTGTTCTCCTGCCTAGCATACGTGACATCTTCCCTGGTACGCCACTTTCTTTATTCTACATTCCATTTTCATAACAACTCACTCCTGATCGACGTGTAGAAATCTCAATTCGCACGCATCCTTCGTCTCAGGACCCTGATTTGTCCCCAGCTTCTGTGAGTGTAAGATTCTCTCCGCAACTCTACACCGACCACTCATGCATGTCCAGCACGACCAAATTTACTGCGATGCCACTGCTCGTAACCGCGTCCAAAACTCCCACCGTTTGGGTGATTCTGCATCCCCTGCAACCCATTGTCTTCCGTCTCCTCCACCGTCCAGCTCTAGTTCAGAGTCAGCCCCACACCGCCATTTGTCCTATCGCACGCCACAGGGCACAGACGGGCTTGCAAGTCCTCCTGCGACTTATTCGTTCAACGTGCTCCGTGCTGACCCTGTCACGTCTTCACTTGAGCATGTCACTTCCAGCACAAAATTGCGCAGTCGCGGAACATCATCTTCCCAGAACAATCCAGGCGCGGGAATCGCTAATGGATCGACACCAGCTTTCCGGGTTTCTATGACTTGCGTTGTTCCCCCTCGGCAGTCACAGCAAAGGCACAAGCATAGGTCGCCTGATGCTGTTTATGGTTCGCAAAGCCCACGGGACAGTGGTTTCACGGCAGCTGCTAGCCCAACCCAGCATGTTCAAGAGACAAGATCACAGCCTTCATCTTCCGTTCTCTCCTTTTCTGTATCCGATCCTCCTAACTCTGCATCTACTGTCATGACTAATGATGGAAGGAGACCTTACCTGAAGTCATCTGACCCTCTAAGCACAATGCTGCATGGCGAAGGTCGCGGTAAGAAGCATCAGTGTCCTCATTGCGGCAAGCGTTTCAATCGCCCCAGCAGTATGAAGATCCACGTAAACACGCACACGGGAGCAAAACGTACGTCTATATCTGATTATCTCGGAGTCATCCGTCTCCAAGTCAAAATCATGTTTGCCTCGTTGCAACCCTTATTCTCGATTCGTCATACAAACGCACCATGAAAATCCACAAGCTGACGTCTCCGCTTATAGCATATCAGTGCCCATTCCCAGGCTGTGGTCGTGAATTCAATGTTAATTCCAACATGCGTCGCCACTGGCGAAATCACACGAGACTGTCTGCAGTCCATTTATCTGACATGGATCGCGGTGACCAATCCCCGTTCCCACCGGATATGCTCGGGCACGGCCAGTCGTTAGCCTCGCCACCCGCTACAGATGACTCGGAAGAATCAGACGATGATATTTCAGATGATGATTCTCACTACGCCATGGATATGGATGTGTACGAGGGCTGTGGTAAAGACCATAAGGAGGTTAATCCTCATCAACATCACCAGCATCATCGGGGTGGATCAGGGTCGCAGAGAAATTCTGGATCCTTTTGGTCACGATCGCCTTCCCCGGTCCGGAAACCGGCCGCATATAGTTATCCCCGACCTCGCCCGCCTTCTAGTCTTGGCCGGTCGCCATCCCGCGCCACAGAGTACCTGTATAGACCGTCGAACCCAGCATATGCCCGCTCTTGCACAGATTCGCGGGTTTCCACAGCTCTACGACCCGCATTTCCGTGTGACACGTCTGGGCGTGCTGTCGTAAGGTAGAGCGGAGCAGTCTTGACACGTTCGTAACCCAAAACATGTTAGATTTTTTTGTTCTTCTCATTCGTTTCGGCTCTGCTTATGGTCGTGCAAATACCAACGCGTTGTACATTTTGATATCACTGCAGACGAGCATCATGTAGCATTTCATCTTGGACAATAATATTCACTGCTTGCACAAGAACAAGGTTCATTATGTAATTCCATTGCACCGCGTGGTACACGCCGCGTGTTACATGTCAGATAATACACATCATTACAAACGTAGGCAAGTAAACAACAGGAGCGCAGCATGCCATTGCCAAGCAAGCGCGATAACTACCATTGCTGTTTCCTATTCGCCCTCCTTTGCTCTGCTTGGATCTCTGGGGTCTGTTCCTCGTCTAAGAACCCAACGACGTCGTCAAACTGCTCAGCCTCGTCCACAGCGAGCTTATCTTCCTCCGTCCAACCATGCCATAATTCCGTGCCTTCGTCGCATGGGTCAACATCGGTGGGAGGCGTCTCGATCGAGTGGTCGGTGGTGGCATCTTCGCCTCTGGACGCGCTATCATCCACAACGTCATCATCATCATCACGGTACACCAGTTCCTCGTCCTGCTCGTCAAACTCCAGTGGAACGGATGCAGAGAGACCGCCTTCTAGCCTCGGTACAAGCTGTGGAGACCGAACGCGATTGATTTCCCTCCGGATACGCCCAAAGCCTTCTCCCACGCCTTCAGCAATATTAGACGTCATTGCACGAATGGGGATTGGGGTCTTGAAGGAACGCGGCTTTGGGCCTCCTGGAGCGCCGTTGGGGAGCATGGGGATGATAGAGCGAGATGATCGCGGGTACGACATGTCGGCAGATATAGCCGATGCCATCGGTTCGTCAAAGGAAGATGCCGCTCGTCCCATATCGCGCGGGGAGAACCCTTCGACAAAAGACTCTCCAGTACCGGCGGGATAGGCACT
Organism: Rhizopogon sp. AM-2018a; assembly: GCA_002995095.1. Lineage (NCBI taxonomy): Eukaryota > Fungi > Basidiomycota > Agaricomycetes > Boletales > Rhizopogonaceae > Rhizopogon > Rhizopogon sp. AM-2018a. The sequence goes on along the minus strand of PVYJ01004084.1, from coordinate 3,445 downwards.
GATCTCGACCTCCTTGCGCACTTCGATCTTGGTCCCGGTGATGTCTAATTGATGGCGGCGAATGAGAGCATGGTAATCTTCGCCCAGACTATAAAAGCTGAACTGGTGGGCGAGATAGATGAGACGAGGGACTAAATTCGATGACCTAGAACATGTAGAGAGTTCTGCTTGAGCAAGGGCGCTAAAGATAAACGTCAGTATATCTGAACCGACTTTAACAGTTGATGGGGGAAAAGCATACTTTGCAATGGGCGTTCGACCAGGAGACTTCGCGCTCAAATTCATCTCATATTTAACCTCGCTCCAATCCCGGTGTCGTCTAAGCTGCCAAGTAGCCACCATGCTATCTCGTCCATACAATTCGCTGGCCGATTCCAACATCATCTGAGTCAAGCCAGAACTCTTAGTCGATACGACGCCGACACGATTGGGCGGCGACGTGCCGAGTCTACCAGCGCTACTATTTCCAGGAAGTGACATAGACATGCTGGTCGGTAGATTGGCCAATGAATATGAATATACATCTCGAGGGCGCTGTTCGAGCATGACGCGTCTCAAGGATAGCACACCATCAGAGGGATCAAAAAGGAGAAGATCCTGGAAGTTGGCAGCCTTTCGCGTTCGGAGAGGGGAAGGCACATCAGACCGACTTGAGGACGTGCTAGGAGAAGAGGTGATAGCTAGAGGAGGCTGGATGCTGGTAGGCAGTAAAGTGTCTCTTGGGAGGAACGTAAATGTGATTCCAGGCCTGACGCCATGTACGGACGACTTGACCGATCTGAGACGCACAAGCGGCGATAATTCAACTGACAACGGTTGCTGTTTGCACGAAAAGTTGCCATCAGTTTAAACTGCATAGCACACGCCAGAAAGAGGAATAATTGCTTACGGCTTCGTCTGCATTCCGAACCTTGTTCTCCATGTGGCTACGCAAGTCTGGCTTTCCGCCGTACGGATTGATAGCGAAAATGTGCACCGTCGACTTCCTAGTGCCAACAGCGACCCACCGCCCATCCGGTGAAACCTCCATTCCATCAACGACGGCAGACGTCCGGCCTCGACGTAGATTGTACATGTGGAGCGCATTCTCACGACCAAATTCGACGGGAGGCGAAACACGGGGCGTGGGTCGAATGTGGAAGATACGAACGACTTGGCCGTCTCTAGGGGATACTACCAGGGAGTTCCCATCTTGCGTGAACTTGAGGGCGCTTATGGGCTGATGCTTAAATGCGATGAATTCGGAAATGACGCGCACGCCGCCGGACGGGTCGTCTCTGGCCAAGAGAGAAGCTAGATCCAGCACCGTAATATGATACCCCGATGACAGTGCTGGAGGATCTATCTCCTCTTGCCCTTGTCGGTCTTGAAACAGCGCGGACGAAGGGGGCATAAGCGCGCTCGTGCCTTCTGCATGACCGCTCGCAGCAGGAGCGCTACGTGAAAAGAAGAGATTACTGACGCCACTCATAACAGAGGATTGCCCTTGAAGAGCAACGCGTGATTGGTCTCCTGCCGCTCCTGCGCGAGATTTGGCATACTCTGTAGCGGCGGAATAGGCCATTCCTCCAAGTGATTTCACTCCGCTGAGGACGGTTCCCCCGACCTTGAGAGCAGCGGCGTGAGATATTCCAAGGGTGCTTGATGGAGAGCGGATGTGCGTGCGCGGCTGAGAAACAGCTCCAACATGAGAATCCGCTCTGGGAGGCGGGGAGGCGTATGCCAAGATGCGATGAGAGAGGGCGAAGATAGGGATGAGATGATCATGAGAAGTGTAGTTAGTGTTGATGGAATTTTCTATCGCTGATAATGATACAGTGTTATTGGTATTGGCTTTATATGGAATTGATGAATTGGTGTAAATGGCGCCTGAAGAAATAGTGTGTAGCTCTGTAAAAGATACCGAAGAAAGAATGCGTAGAGTTGCTGGATTTGTGGTGCTCTGTGCATTTGCTGGTAAGAAAATTTCTCTCGGTAAAACTGCAGACACTTACAATAGTAATAAAGTGTCCGCTTGAAGCAAAGTATACCACGTTATCGTACGGAAGATTCTTGATGATCTTGTGAGCGCGCAATGAATAAATAGACAAGGTTGACTGGTCTTTCGACTTGGAGCTGCACGATCTGTCAATCAGAGGGCCGTCGCATGTCCAAGACAGAAATTTAACCTACATTACGCCAATCAAGGGCTCATCACTGTCAGAGCCATGATCTCTAGAAGTATGTGGGGTTGCGAGTACCGCAGCAAAGGTAACAGAACCAAAAGGATAGTCGGTAAGATTCAGAATCTCAGACACTGATCCCAAGATGGTGCAGTCCCAAATCTGAAAACCAGTAGTGTAGCCAAGGAAAAGTATACGCCTGAATGACAACAGAAACGAGAACGTCTGTTACTTGAATTTCACTGAGATAATTTGGCTTACCGAACTCTAGAACCGTTCTCGATAAGGGTGTCCCAGCGGGACCACATGATAGGGTCGCCTTCGGCAGCCGTAGGATAAGTTGTCAGGGGCTGATCCTGGAATGTGATTTCACCATCCTCATCCTCGGGACCGAAGATAGTAGGTGAATCAACATCTACTGAATCAAGTTGGCCACCGCCTCTCATTCTCCAGGTTGGTCGATTTCCGTTTACGCCTGCGACGAGAGGATTACTGTCCGTTGAGGTGCCAGGAGGGGCCATGAAGCTACCAAAAGAAACGGGTTTGGAGACCCGTGGAGGGGAGGGAGCGGCAGCGGGGACAGGAATAGAAGTCGGGACATAGTTGCGCACAGTTCGGGAGAAGTTCTCAAGCATCGTTGGCTCACTAGAAGTATAGGATCTCAGCTCACTTATACTGTTCGGTGTGCAAAGATGAAAACATTGTGGGGAAACGAAAGAGAGGTGCAGGAGTGCACGTGGGGTCCTCAGAACTATAGACAGGAAGGGTGATAACGACATGAATACAATGTCAGCTCAAGACGCACGTGGCCTTGAGCAAGCAAGAGTACGAAAGAGCTGCGGGGCGCTAGAGACGCCCACTGGAAAGAAACAAAGGGAAATTACACACCGGGCAAGTACTGGAGACCGTGTATGACCAAGGGCTCCTGGCTGGGACATGAGGTTGTAGTTGAGTTCTGTTGGGGGTAGGTTGACCTCTTGGTGCACAGGGGAAGGACGAGATTCGGGAGTTGCAAGAAGAAGGCCACCCTCATGCTTAACAGGAGGGCTTTCATCTTCTGATGCTATGTGGGGGAGTTCGAGATGTATTTGGATGGTATTATCTGGAGGTTTATCGAGGTCGAGTAGAGGGGGTTGTTCCGGAGACCAGGTAGAAGAAGGAGTGTCGATTTCGGGGAGAAGGGGAGAGTAATTAGCGGGAGGATGAGCTGATTGACGAGTGGCATTGCGATTCTTCTTTGATGGCATTAAGAGAAATGAAAGAAATAGATAAGAATGTAAGGA
>PVYJ01004082.1:0-22901 GCA_002995095.1 Rhizopogon sp. AM-2018a | reverse complement strand
ACGAGTCTATATAAGATGAAGATGCGGGACAAGGACAGAATGGGGATGCAAAAGTAGGGGAAATGCACGATGAATAATAATAATGATATATGCTGTTCAATGGGCAGTGTCTTTACTGAAGACAAGGGGTCGACCGAGCAAGACAGTACCTTCAAGTCCAAGGAGAGCCAATATGCACGGCACGCCAGAATGCAACATGAGCACGATGAGCATTCACCTACAATGCCAACGCTATGACTCCTCACCGCCTTCCATCATCCTCGGCACCATCAACTGCAGAGCGACCTCCCCGTTTAGCACGTCGCGCTCTCTAGTCGGATGTGGGCCATCGCGCATGCCAGGATGGGGACCGTCGTCCGGGTTGGAATGTAGACGTGGCATGTGGTGCGGGCTAGAATATGGACTATGGTGCAGGATAGGATGTAGGTCGTCGTGTGGACCATCGCGTGGACTAGAAAGTCGCCCATCGTGCAGGCTAGAACGACGATAGCCCTGTTGACCAGCACGGACTCCAGATCCGGCAGCTTCCTCATAGCTCGGCAAGCCAGCTAAACTCGACAATGGTGGAACACCTCCAATAAACCCCTGCGACGCAACGCGATAGTCAGGCGCCGCATTTACATCGTCCGCACCCACACTCCCGTTTACAACCCCCTCATCCTCACCCCCGTCCAGGTCATCCACAAAAAACTGCCCAAGCCCGGGGTCCGTAGCAGTCCTCTGAGGGTGATACGGCACACTGCTCGACGGGTTTATCTCCGTGAACCCCCGCCCCCAAATCGCACTCTCCGGTATCTCAGCAGGCGGTGTGCGCGGGCTATGCGGCGAATGGGTGCCACTGAAATGAGGAGTATGCGCACCGCTTCCACCAACGCTAAACGCCGGACGCGAGCGCGAGTGCCCAGGCACAGATCCATAATCCAGCGGCTGCAATTGCAAAGCCAAATTCCCGAACGAGCGTGAGCGCGACTGCGCGAGCCCACCAGACCCAGACCCAGACGCACCCGCATTACTCGTCATCCCCAACCCATGTCCATGCCCGTGCCCGTGCCCGTGTCCGTGTCCGTGTCCCAACCCAACAAGATTCGAATAACTACTGCTCCTAGACCCACCACTAAGCCACCCAGAAGGAAGCGGCTTCATTGATATGTTCAACAACGTACCTCGCGTGCGTGACGCAGGCGGAGAGTGCGTGTACATTTCAGAGCCAGATACACCCGGCGATACAGCAACTGATGCTGTCCCAGTCCCAGTCCCAGTCCCCCAACTGATATGTCGCTCAGGACTAGGCGCGCGCGAAATAAGCCGACTCGGTACCTGGCTTGCAGGGTCAGATAGCGTGTGTGGCGAGCGCGATAAAAGCTCCGAGTTGACCCAGTCGAGGACGTTCGGGCTCGGCGCATGTGGAAGCGCATTTCCATGTCCATTGGGATGCAAAGGCGAGCTCGTCCCTGACTGCGACACGTTCACGGTCAGATTCGCAGGCGGCCACGACGTACTCGTGTTATCCTGGGTGGGGGAGACGAGTGGTGCCATGTTGGATGTTGGCGATACGTATGGATTCGCAACACGCACGGTGGACCCAGCGGGCAAAAAGGCATTAGCGACACGGTCTCTCACGTGTGCATTGTAACTCGGGAGAGTCTCTCCCTCTTCCTCTTCGCCGGGTTCCCCCTCGCCAAAAATGCCTGCAGAAGCGCCTTCACCTTCACCTTGTACATGCTCGCCCAAGACAACGCGGCGGACCCAGCGCCCACCAGCACGGGCCTCATTGAGAAGGCGCCCATCGAGTATGGTTATTGGAAGGCTGCAGCGAAGTTCGGAGGTGTGCCCGTCGAGATTGGACATCAGGATGGACCAACGGATGCGGTAAGAGATATGGATTGGGTCGAAAGAGTGGGACGGTGGAAGAGTTGGTGGGAGTGTGAGGGAGAGCGGGGAGATGAGGTCGATCGAGGAGGGTATGAGTGGGTCTGTGACGAAATCTAGTGAGTCTGGGTCATGTAAAGAAGCGGAAGGAGAGTCGTGAGGAGGGGTGGAGGAAGTACTTGCGGTTGGCTGATGAGAGTGGGAGTGGGAAGAGGACGAAGAGGGTTCACTGGGCATTTGACGGAGAGTGAGATCGGGAAGACGGTAACTCCTCTCGTCAGCAGGAGATGTGGAGGCACTGACACTGCCAGCACCAAGAGGATGCAAGGTCATATTCATAGAGCCGAGCTGCCTCATGCCATACCAACTCTCGGAGACGAGCTTGAGTTTTCCATGAGGGCCGATCTCATGTTTTGCAGTGACGACGGCTTTGGTAAAGTCACTTCCCCTGGAAGGTATCTTTACGGTCTCGTTGATGGTGGTGACGACGCTGACGACGTGAACGCCTTTAGCAAGAGGAATGAATTTACAGAGAGCTGTGAGGGTGTCGCCTGCAGCCCAAGCGCGATGTGGAAGGACGAGAGTGTACATGAGTTTATCGGGCCATGTGTTCTCGATCTCAAGGGTCTGTTGGTACTCGAGCGATTCCGATGCAAAACTGCGTATTAGGGAAACAGGATGAGATACGTGGAGGTTATGTGCGAGGCCAGGGCGAACGGCGGTTGCACGAAGTTTATATGAGATGGAGGAGGCGGGTGTAGTGGTTGAAAGGAATATGGAGGATGGGAGAGAACCACCTATGGCAATGGAGAAGGGGAAAAAATGTTTGCCTGCTTTAAGAGTGTGCGAATGGCGTTTTTCTCCTTCGAGGAAGGACCAGTCGTATGTGCAGAGACTGTATGTCTGCGGAGAGGGGTTGAGGGATAGTCTGGATCCTCATCAGAAGGGAAAGGTAGAGGTGAAAGAAAATACGTACGGTTCATGGAGAGGAGGGGGGATGCGAGCTTTTCCGCGGAATTGGAGAGTGATCTCTTTGATGGAAGTAGCCTCTGAGAGTGCGAGGACGACATGGCCAGAAAGCAAGGCAGGCTCAACGTCTACGGCAGTGCCTTTGAGTGCAATGACATCGGAGTCAAGGACGATATCTATGCGAGACTTGTCAGGATGTAGGTTGTGAGCTTTGTCTCTGGGTATATGGAGCTGCATATCCTCGTGCACGCGACTGAGAGCTGCGTGAAGAGCAGCGCTGAGATGGTCGTCCACAGGAGAAGGTGGAGGAAGCGGTGGAGAAGATGGGCGAGTGAGACTGAATGCCATTTTGGCAAAGATCCTCCCTTGGTCGTTGGTCTGGAATGGAATTTCAGAAATGCGTGCCCGGAAGAGGAGCACAACTCACGCACAGGAGGTGATGTCAGGTTTCGTCCCTGCCAATAAGGAAACAGTTATCGACAAGAAAGGTACAACAATAACGCCAAGTGAATGATGGGTAACCAACGAGAGGATGATGAAGACGGTGAGGACGATGAAAGAGGAGAGTTAGCCATTCTTATAAAAACTGACTCCCTACACATGCTTTCGTCCGACAGATTCCGCACAAATCAAGCGATCCCACATTCCTGATAAGGCGATTTCATATAACTTTCCCTGTACCTAATCAGGACCGCGCTGCTCCCTGTTGCTCCCGTCAAATACTTAGAGAGCACTCTAGGCAAACCACCTATTCAAGTTTGTCCAGACCGTCAACAGAGACCCATTGAAATGGAAATATATCAGGAGTTGGGTTCGTTATCTGTATCTTCTTCCCGCTGTCATATTATCCGAGCCCTTGTTGTACTCGTCGTTGCATTTCAGGGTAACGATTTCCTTGTGAACGAAGTTCTAATCTCTATCCAATCCCCTAATCATTGGATCCGTTCGTTTAATGTGAATTCCACCCATCCGTTTTTTCATCTTGCATACGCGTCTGGATTCGGATAGGCCTATCCGGGTGGACACGACAAATGGAAGACAGACGGTGGCCAGGAGACGTCTTGTCCTTGATCATCTTCGCTATCACTATTTTTGCCTCCGCTGCCCTATAATACCCACAAAGCTGATCCTGATCCAATCACACCTTCGGTTGTCAATCATATATTCCAAGTCTAATCAATCCCAATTATACATCAGCGCTTCTATCGCCTTTCATTCAAACTGTCATTGGCATGATCTTTCATGATCTTGTATCGGGGGTAGGTCCTCGTGAATCGATCATACCTGACAATACTCTCTATTTCGAACATTTATGATGCCATGTTCAGTCACTAACCTGGGTCTTGATTCTCGAACACATCCATTACATTCCAAAGTCCCGGCAGCCTCTGACAACTTAAACTATCCACTTCCCACACGCTCCATAGCCACTCCGAGTCCAACCTGGCCACTTCCTATGTACCGATTCCTGCCGCACGCCGTCAAGCCTTCCCGTGGCATAAAGTTATACATATCCAGCCGGTCCGGCACAGCGGCGCCTCTTGAGTGTTGATGTAAAAATAGGCCGATGTTTCTCCTTGCGTGCCTGTCAGTTGCTGTCGATACACTTTTGCCGCCTTTGTGACGCCATCTCATCAATCCACTTTACAGATAATCGCACGCCCTTTGTGTTCCTCTTCCTTAGTATCGCTATTTAGTCTAGTATCGCCAGTATTTGCGAGGTTACCAATCTCACGCGCACGGTGTCACTGATGCATGCAACGATGGCCGACGGCAGTGCGAATACCAATGTGCACGACCAAAGGTAAGAAATGAACATGGATGGTGATCGGATTTACTTTTACAAGGGCATCGGTGGTGTGCGGCCGAAACTTGTATACATACAACAAGCAAGACAGCAAAACAGCCATTCAAGATCCTCACTCGACGGATCGGTCCTACACAGTACGACATGCAGTTGCGGAAGACCCACAAACTCGACAGGAGCTGCCTGTGATATCATATGAATGCGGTGCTTTCACCCAGTGCTGTTATGTACATCATGATTTGACTGCAAAATCCGCGATTTACAGCACTCGGACTGGATCGGATCTCGTTTCTTTTGACTTAGACATGGGACAGGCATTTGAAATTGTAGAGGATGTATGCTGAATTGGCTCGCCGTTCAGCTGGACGCGTGGATTTGAGACTGTGCATGTGTGCCTTATGAGTCTCTGACACCCTGGTGATATTTGTGCAAAGCGGCACAGACCCCACTAAGCCATCGCGACAGATGGTGACACCATCCTATCCTATCCGTAGCGGTGGTCCTCCGAATCCAGTTCAGGTACACCTTCATCAAGGTGAACAGTTCCGTAGGCGGCAGCCAAGCTTTTCTGCCAAACCGCAGCATTCTTCCACGTAGAAAAGCTTCCTGTCTGAAAGCAACAGGCGAAACATATAAGTTATGTAGACTAGATTGGACCAGAGCGTTCGGCACAAAGCTGGGGACACCGTCTCAGAGATCGAAATGGATGAAAACACTTGGACCACGGCTTTAGTGTGCAGGCACATTTTAAAACAGATTACTGATAAGCTGGGGGACTCGCCTTATCTGTTGACCACTAATGATCGTAGTGTTCTAAAATCATGTGTGTAGAGGGGGCCTTCTGCCTAAAAATCGTACACCAGAACTCGATGATGCTCTCACGTCTTCCAGAATGCAGGGAAATTTGGTTTAGCTGGCATGAACATTACGATGAGGATGATAACATGATTATGATGATCTGAGTAACACTTCACGCTGATCCTGATCATTCATCGAGGTTGATCGCGCGGCCAAACCTAGCGTACAATGTAACTTTGAGTTCCTTCATCTCCTTTTCGCACTGTTCTGCGGTTGCCGATAGTTCTGAGAGTTGAGAAGTTATAGCCGCCTGGTCCTTGTCAAGTCGTTTCATCGCTCTGGGTTGGGGTAGATGAAGGAAGGATTCGCCGATTTTGTATCTAGCGTAAGTCAGTCAGTGTTCCTGCCGGAATAAACCACATCCTCAAGGACGTACAGTACAGGCTGGTCCTCGTCAGTAAGCTCAAGCTCTGTAGAGAGGTCATCTAAGGCTTCCTTCTCTTGCTGAAAAGCTACCATGAACTTCGAACAAGTATCTAGCTTGCGAACGCACCTTAAGTTCCTCCAGTCTCTCCTCTATGCTTCTGAGTCGAGTATTTAGTTTTGAGAATGTGTTTATACGTTGCTGATCCTCTGAGAGTACTCAATCGACATCCTGAGCTTGAGCTGTTCAAGAACGCACCCCAAGTAACCTCATTGGCATCATCGTTCTCTTCCTCTTCTGCAAGCTTAAATGCATTTATTCAGTGATCATCGCTTTATGATTAAAGGCGAAGGGGATACCATCCGCATGTTGTTCATGTTGGGTGGCGGCAGCAGATGAGCTCGGGGATCTGCCATCGCCGGTCCACGGTCATCGGCTAACTTAGCTTAGTGCTTACACGACTCGTCAGTGTCTCAACTCAAGCGTCGGGCTCAATTTCTGCTGCGGAGCACTTGCTAGACTTGGTCTCGTATCTATTCAGCAAGAATATGTCTTCCCTTGTTCTGCCAGACCCGATGATCGTTAGGGATTTCTTGCGATCAAGGACACCATATGAGACAGCCAAGACAGCACTTTTCGTCTATGTCGTCGTAACTCACACCCTTAAGCTTTACCGGCACATCCGAGCTCGAGGTGTAACAGACTCTATCAGATATTCCTGGACATGGGCATGCAAGGTGCGTGACTTTCATCAAGTTTGACACTCCGGAGGTGCTATCCTAAGGACAGCAAGCATTACTTCTCGCGTTGAAGATGCCTTCAGTACAGAAGGACGTCCAGCAGAAGTTGAACCAGGCAAGACTGGAAATCGAAGATCAGCTCGTGCCCAAGGCAGTTCCACGACATCTTGCCCTCCCAGAGGAGGGAAAATCCGTGGAATGGATATTAGCAGAGATGGCGAAAATGGATAGTGAAATGGGTCCGAAAGCTAATTGGAGACATGCCAAATTATCAGGGGCTGTCTACCGTACGTCTGTCCCTTTACACCCCCGTTGTGCACCATCTCATCCTATACAGACGGGGGAGATGATATGTCAGAAGTTATCGTCGCCGCTTTCGAGCGTTATGCAGTTTCCAATCCCTTGCATCCCGACGTCTTCCCTGCTATCCGCAAGATGGAGGCTGAGATCGTTTCAATGTGCCTACGGATGTACAACAATCCGGACGGAGCTGGTACCATGACATCAGGCGGTACTGAGTCTATTGTTATGGCTGTCAAAACTTATAGAGACTGGGCACGAGATGTGAAGGGTATCACGGAGCCTGAGATGTGAGTATTAATGCTCCTATGATACGAGTACGGTGTTGATGTACTTATTACAGGATCGTGCCAGCAACGGCCCACGCCGCATTCGACAAGGGCGCAGCGTACATGAACGTCAAAGTTCACTTGATTCCAGTAGACCCACTTACACGAAAGGTAAACATTAACCGCGTCCGCAGAGCTATGTGAGTGCCATTTCAATGCCAATGATATGTTGCTAAGATACCTTTTAATAGAAACTGGAACACAATTTTGGTACGATTCTCCTTCCTCACATCAGCAAAATGTCCCATTCGGTTTTTCAGGTCGTAGGATCAGCCGTCAATTTCCCAGATGGAAATCAAGACGATATAGTGGCTTTGGGCGAACTCGCTGCAAGACATAACATCGGGTTACATGTTGACTGTTGCCTTGGATCCTTCATTTTACCTTTCCTGGGTAAAGCAGGACTTGCCGATGGCGAAGATGGAGGCGCAAGGTATAAACTCACTCCATTCGACTTTAGAGTTCGTGGGGTTACTAGTATCAGTTGCGACACACATAAGGTACGCATGCACTCACTATTCAATTCAATGCTGTGGAGTTAAGGATGATGCTCTTCCTTCTCATGATAGTATGGGTTTGCACCCAAGGTCAGGCTTCGTTCATACCGGGAATGATTAACCGTTCTTACTGGATCACTGGATCTCATAGGGGTCTTCTGTAATCATGTATCGTGATGCCGCATTGCGACGGCATCAATACTATGTCCTTCCTGACTGGACAGGTTCGTAACATCCAGGGATGTGTATATATGAATTAAGCTCTTCTCAGGTGGCGTCTACGCCAGCCCCAGTTTGTCGGGCTCTCGGTGAGTCCTTCCGCACCCTTAATTCTTGCGCCTGACCCCCCGTGCGCGTTTAGACCTGGTGCATTGATTGCGGGGACTTGGGCAGCGATGCAGTACATGGGATCGGAGTACGTATACTTGCTTTCCTTCCGTCGAAGTTCTTACAGTTCCTAAAATCATCTATTTCGTAGCGGTTATCTCAAATCCTGCTATGAAATAGTTTCATGCGCGCGTAAAATTGCTAACACCATTACAAATTCCATCCCAGAATTGTATGTGCTCGGCTCACCGCCCGCTTCCGTCGTAGCATTCGCGTCCAAGTCTCCCGAGTTGAATATCCACGAGGTTGGAGACGCGATGTCTAAGAGAGGCTGGCATCTTAATGCGCTGAGCGGACCGGCTGCTGTACATATCGCATGCACAGTAAGTTTATTCTCCTTGGGCCATGGAGCACTAATTCATGTACATACTTGAAAGCTCCTTACGCTCCCGCATGTTGATACATTCATTGCTGATCTCAAGGACTCAGTACGAGAAGCCAAGGAGAATCCATATGGGAAGGGGACGATGGTTATGCTCTATGGTACGTCGCGAAGATGATTCACTTTGTTTGTTTTAGAGTTCTAAGTCCAAATACATCACAACAATACCCAAGCAACTTGTTTAATCTCTGCAGATCTACGCTTCACTACTCCTTAGCCGAACCTCTTCCTTGTCAAAGGCCATAAAGAATGCTTGATTGACTTGTGCGTTTTTTTTTCAGGACTCGGAAGTTCTAGTGCCGTTGGCCCAGACATGGTCGGCGAGGTCGCGACGTTTTTCTTGGATGCGTTGTACAAGGCATGAACGAGGCAGAATACACGTGGTTTGCATCTTCAGCAGAATAATATATTATAATTGGTTCTCTCGGCGACTGCAGCGGCAGTACATGCACGATGCGCATGCTAGTTGAAATTAAACATGCGATAGCCCCATCGAGAGAAGAAGTCTGTTATTATCTCCCTCGTTGAGTCAAAGTTATGCCAATTTCAATCATAATGGAATGTAGGGTGAGTGTCACTGGCGCATACTCAAAATTGTAGCTCCCACATGGCATCTATTTGTGTCTACCACTTGTCGTTACTCCGAGCCAGCGGGTGACAGAACTTCCAATGCCACCAGACGCCACCATCTCTTTATCATGATACTTCCTTTCAGCTTTGTCGTTACTCAGGCTCGTCTGCAGTAACTAGAAACTCCTGCCACTCAGGCTGCCAGTGAATACACACATGTAAGCGGTTATTTTCTCGGATACAGAAATGCGCGAGTAAATATATAGGACTATCACCGTGCGGGTAGGCGTTAGACCTAATGCCCGTTCCCATGATCCAGCACTTCAACTTGAATGCACGACACCTTGACCACCACCAATTTCTTCAACGTCATCATGAATCCCTCCTTCGCCGCTTTGTGTTGCCGCAGACATCAGTATGGATGGTGGAGTAGCGATGTGGCAAAGGTACAGGGCTTTCTGAGTGGTCTGAGGGTATACCTGGCGATGAGTTCTGATTTTTATCTCTAGACTCGTCGTAACTCGCTCGATGAGCTTCTGGAGGCAGAAGAGGCTGAAGAACGGATGACCGAGGCCTATGCTTATGCACAAGCTTACGCCGAGGATATGAAGGAAGACGTCAATGACGATATCGACAGAAATGGCTACTTCCTGCAGGATGGGTCCACAACCATTTCTGCTGCCGCCCCTTCGTCTCAACAAACACAAGATTTGAGGTCAAGACGATGCAGAACGTCTCGTTGATGTTTGGTGAGGAGTCGTATCACGGCATTCACGAAGAAGTTGTACAACTCTCGCGTCTTCGTCATCACCTCTGACAGTTTGGGAATGGGCTCATCCCAGGGGTTTGATCTGACCATTCGTGTGTAGCGGACTCCCTTGTCTCCACTCCAAGGAAGCATAACCAGCGCTTGACCATCTTCAGGACATCATGAAGGTCACTAATACATCTCTAGGGCAGCAAGGTAAGTGGTTTTCACTCCTGTCTCACTAGAGCACTCCCCATTGGATATTATATTATTATTCTAGGATACATTATACTTTTTGCCATCGTTTCACACCTCTGGTTCACTGCTGTGCACCTCCTTTACCCTGGTGAGTCTCATAGTTCGCTTTTTGTTACTAACATGCCCTCCTCTTTATGAGGTCGTACTACGGTAAAACGTAGCCATCAAAAGCAGACCCTTATTAGAAGGAACGACTATCTTCCTTCGTCTATAAGGGTCTGCCTAGAGACTAGCAATTTCTTTTCCAGATTCACACCAGCTGGCCAGGCGGTCACGGACGGACGTACTTCACCGCATTTTAATGACACATACGAACAGAGTGCCGTGCAGATTCCAGAATCGTCAAAGTTAACTCTTGGAAAAATGAAGCAGACAGTAGTCAAGTATCAATCCACATCAAGCAGAAAGAGAGTAGAGGGAATAGTCATTTTATATACAAAGACCGTACAGCACATGCTACAGTTTGTCGTATGTATGTATGTCGAAGGCGCTTGAAGGGGACACAGCATTAGAATGAACACAGGGGAATGGGGGGGCTGATAAAATCAGACAGAAGTGAAACAAAGGATAAAACAAATGATACGCTCGAATGTAAAGAAAGAATATACGACAACGGCAGCAGCAGCAACGAACAACAAAAGATAAAAGAATATGTGATGTGTGCACCCGATATGTAGAACCAATGTTCCGCCAAATACATCTACGTACAAAGAAATGGACGATAAATGATGTGTGGATCCCCGCGTGTTCAAGGTGGTACAGGTAACGAGGCCGGAGGTCGTGGGGGCTTGACACGGAATTCGCTGAGGATACATATATGACTATCAAGCTCGTCAGTAAGCGCACAAAAATAAAACAAGGAAGACAGAAACTTACTCCGACGGGAAATGAGCGTTCGGGAACCCTACCACTTTTTCCAAGTATCTCCGGTCCACTTCTCCCAGCACTGCATTCACAGCCAAATTCCCAGTGGAATACCATATATAATCTATCACGCCCTGAAAGCTCGGCGTATAATTCGTCAGCGTGAGCTCACCCGCTGCGGCGTTGGCGCTCTTAAGCCCCAAGCGATGCCGCATCCCGTCAGTCGTGTACCGCCCGTACAAATGACTCATAAAGTCCGGGTGGTCCGGTGGCACGCTCCCGTTCGAGAGGAACTCATACACGCCCGAGGACGGGACGCTGTTAAAGTCTCCACAAATGATCAGCGGGATCTTGCTTCCATCACTATAGACGGGTGACCGCGGCATGTCCGGCTTCGGGGGCAACCGTGCAAAGTTGGCAGCGATCTTCTCAATCTCATCGACGAGCAGCGCGACCTGGACAAGCTTGACATCGCGATAGGCGGGATCCCAGTGGATGTGGGCGTTGGCAAGAATGATGCGAGTGCCGGTATCTTTAGCCTCGAAGAGGCAGATGACGGCAATGTGATCTTTGCCTAATACCCGGTTGAACATGTCGTCGGTCTTCTTAAAGTCTGGACGCTGCATCGCGACGGTGCTGAACTCGATGAGCTGGCGTTCGATGAGGTTGTACCTGATTGATGATAAATAGAACTTCCAGTGAACATGAAAAGGGCACTCACTTATTAGCCTTGTAGAACGTCGCACAGCCATCGACTTGTCGCCGATCTGCATCACTCATCGTCTTATACCTGCTCTTCGGCCAATAGACCCCTTCATACTCCTGCCCCTGCAGATGCTTCACAAAATAGTCCTCGTACTGTGCAATGTCCACCTCCTGCAGACACAAAAAGTCGGCATCGTAATTCATTATCTCGGTCAATATCAACTCCTTCCTGTAATCCCAGCTGAGTGCCCACGAAGGAGTGTATCCGTACAGCCGCTCCGTCGCGTACTTCTCGCAGAGAATGTTATAGCAGAGGACACTGAAGGTCTCAGTAGAAGGATCCACTGCAAGGGCCTCGCGCTCTTGTGGTGCAAGGAGGGACTTCCAAAGACGTTCTGGTGGAGGAGCTGGGACAGGGCAGCTGTCACGCAAGTAGGAAATAAGTGCGGGGGTGCCATCCTTCTGCACCATTGCCTTGAGAGACAAGTCAATTGGGTTGCCCTCGACACCAATGGTCTGCAGCTGGTGCAAGCTGCCCAATTCCGGTGGGAGGGTCGCAATGTTGTTATCAAATAAGTATAACTCCTTCAGCTGGGTGAGCATGCCAAGCTCAGGCGGCACTGTCGACAGGTTGTTTCCACTGAGATCCAGCAGCTCAAGATGGCGGAGCTTCGCGATCCCAGGTGGCACAGATGAGAGCGCGTTGTGGTTCAGATAAAGATTAATAAGGAATGTAAAGGTGAAGAGGGGAGAGGAAGGGGGGATGGTTTTAATGTTGACGCCACCCATGTCAAGAGAGCTCCAAGTGTTCTGGGGAGGTTTGGCAGTAGGACGTGGGGCCTCTGCAATGGGGGCAACGGTAGAAGAAGGATGATTGACTGCAGCATTCGCAACGCCTGGTGAGCCGGCATCGGAGGCGGGAGTGGATGAGGGTTGCGGCATTACAGGCGAGGTTTTGGAGACAGTTTCTGTGAGGTCAGCACTGGTGGTAGGACTCGGCTTTACAAGGTTAGGATTTGTGATAGGGATGGCGGATTTGACGACTGTGCGAGAGGCCAATGCACTAGCACGAGCACGGTGGTGTGATGAGCGAGAAGACCTGATCATCTTGTGGGATGGATTAGGAGAATAAATTGAGGGGAGGGGTGGTGGACGTACCTCGCACTTAAGTAGCTGCTGCTGCCAATGTGGAGTTATGATCTGACTGCTTACGCTACCTGGTGAGCCTTGACCCATATGCTGTGAGTGAATGTGGCCATTTGGTGGGGAGGGGTAGTGGGACAATGAATTCTGGTGTTGGTGGTGTGGAAGTGGAGGGTGTGAAAGTGGGTGGTGTGGGTGGTGCTGGATAGGGTTTACTGCACCATTTGTGTAGAGCGGATAGCCTGGAGATGGGGGAGGGGGGCCTATACTCTGTTGGGGATGGTGCGTATGGGAGTGATTGCGAGACCAGGGAGACTGGTCTTGAACATTTACATGGTGGGGGTGGTTTGTGAGCTTATGCGAAATTGCGGGCGACTGCGAAGGGTAGAACATCGCATCTGGGCCAGCGCAATATCACAGGAAATATGCACGGCAAGAAGATTCTACAAAGACATATGTCAGACGTCAGTGAGTATAAACAGAAGAAGAAGAGCAGAACAATTTAATTTGTGAATCTCGGATGAATATGTTGTACGCTGCCGTCGCCGTCGTTGTGATTGTCGTATTACTTAGTGCTCGTCGTCGCACAGTCCGACAACCAAGTAATCCACTCGTTACTGTAACGCCGGCGTGACCGGGTCACAATCACTATTTTTGGAGCTGTGTCTTAGCACAGCCACTGTTAATCGCGTACTGCTTGGATCGCGAATAAGGATTGCTCGTACGATGCAAGATTTATTGGAGATACATAAGACAGTCACAACGACGCCATTATTCTATCTCTTATTCCACCATGTCCAACGTCTACCAAGCAACAACATCTGCACCAGTTAACATCGCCTGTATAAAGTGATCAGTTCAATTCACTTATATTCGTATAGATCAGATCTAATAATCATCTTTAGATACTGGGGCAAGCGCAACGAGTCTCTCATTCTCCCCACCAACTCCTCCCTCTCTGTCACCCTTAGCCAGGACAACCTTCGTAGTACCACCACCGCCCGCGCTGACCCTTCATTCACCGCAGACCGCCTATGGCTCAATGGCAAAGAAGATATCATCAAGCCCGGCGGTCGCCTCCACACCTGCATCACCGAAATGAAGCGTCTCCGTGCAGGATTTGAAGCCGCAAATCCAAATCAGCCAAAAGTTCGTGCTTTCCCATATCCCCTCACACCCCATCATTAACCAACTCACACCCAGATTGCCTCCTTCAACGTGCATATCTGCTCCTTTAATAACTTCCCCACTGCAGCAGGCCTTGCATCATCCGCTTCGGGATTCGCAGCTCTTGTATATGCCCTCTCTAGACTCTATGTCCTTCCTCACAGCCCCGAAGATCTCAGCCTCATAGCCCGTCGTGGTTCCGGTAGCGCATGCCGCTCCCTTTTCGGTGGCTTCGTTGCCTGGGACATGGGCAGTGATGACACTACCGGCTCAGACAGCAAAGCCCGCCAAGTCGCCCCTGAGTCCCACTGGCCGGAGATGGAAGCCCTCATCTGCGTCGTCAACGATGCCAAGAAAGGCACAAGCAGCACCAGCGGTATGCAGCGCACCGTCGTCACCTCCGCGCTCCTCCAGCACCGCATCAGCGAGGTCGTCCCCTCTCGCATGGCCGAAATCGAGCGCGCCATTGCAGACAAGCGCTTCGGTGACTTTGCAGAGATCACCATGAGAGACTCCAATCAGTTCCATGCTGTCGCTCTTGATACCTACCCACCCAT
This sequence comes from Rhizopogon sp. AM-2018a, assembly GCA_002995095.1. Lineage (NCBI taxonomy): Eukaryota > Fungi > Basidiomycota > Agaricomycetes > Boletales > Rhizopogonaceae > Rhizopogon > Rhizopogon sp. AM-2018a. The sequence continues at coordinate 8,387 of PVYJ01004082.1, read as the reverse complement.
CTTTTACATGAACGACGTCAGCCGTGCCATCATTGCCATCATCACAGAGTATAACCGTCTCTCCGAGCAACCCAAGGCTGCTTACACGTACGATGCAGGCCCAAACGCCGTCATCTACGCCCTCACCCCCAATGTCCGCGAGATAGCACAGCTTGTTCTGTACTACTTCCCCCAAGCGGAGAAGGTCGTTATCGGAGGAAAAGAAGTAGAGGCTGCACTGCCAGAAGGCTTCAATGAGGCTGTTGCCAAGCGCTGGGAAGTGGGCGCTGTCAAGGGGCTTATTCATACCCGTGTGGGCGACGGCCCCCGGGTTTTGAGCGACAATGAATCGCTGTTGAATGCCCAAGGCATGCCTAAGACGATTGCTTGAGCACAAAATAGGAGATCTGCACGACCTTCATATTAGCGTATCTTAGGACGGATCATGTTGAAATCATAGATGTACGCAATTTACTCCTGGAACTTGACTTACCCTGTATGCATATTGACTCCTGAAGGTCACACAAGTATGCAAGTGCAATCCAAGTCGAAGTCCTCAATGATATATACCCATACATATACGCATTCCCCCGAGTGGTAAAGATTGAGCAACCTGAATGATTGATCAGTATTGATTGGCCTCTGAATGTCTGAATGCGACGGCAGCTAAATGCCACTGCAAACCCGGGAATTTTTTCAGTTCATACTTCAACCGTACTTAATACATTCGGCCATCCATTGATTGCACTCTGAAACTGCCGAATTCATTGGGACTCTTCAAAACCATTTCTATAATATGCCAAGCTGAGGAGATCCAAACAAACCTAGTAACCCATATATAACTACAAAGATGAAACGAACGAACTGATTGTAAAAAAATACAAGATCGCGGTGACGACACGGAACAAGAACAATACACACCACCCTAACCCACCAACCTCATATGCCATCCTCTGCATCCACCATATCCAGAAGCGACCCCATCGGCTGCTTTCCATCTTCCCCAATAAACTGCAACAAACTCTCAAACACCTCTGTGCGCTGCCTATACCGCTCGGCCGACAGCGGCTTCGTCGAGGAATCCCACAGTGCAATCTCCTCCGGGTCCTCATCCATAAGAAGAACAGCGTGGCGTCGCTTTTGTCCACTCAAGGTCATAGCGACCGACACACTTGCGTCGGGCATCTCGTCTTCGTCGTCTTCGTCATCTAGTCGACTCGTCCATGTCTCGTCGGGCGTGTTGGCACGCGAACGCTTTTTGGGAGGCTCTGGCTCTGCAGCAAATTCCTTCGGTGTGCTTGCAGGCTCGGCAGAGATATCGTCCGTGGTCATCGGAGTCGAAAAGAGATGCGCCAGGAGTGCCCTAAAAGCGCTCGTCTCCTCGGGGTTTGTGTGGTCCACCACAGCGAACACTTCCGTCTGTAGAAAACGCAGCGCCTTCACCGCGGGCTGTTCTTCGCACATCTCTCGAAATCTATAGCAGTTAACATAACCTATTCCTTGAGGAAATTTATGACTCACTGCTGTTGGCGGATTTGATACTTCCCTCTCCTGATGATTTCTTCAGGCGCAGCTCTGGAGATTGAGCGTACACACCATTAATGTCATAGAGAGGAGAACAGCACCCCTTCTCACCTCGATAGCTTCATAGTCCAAAAATCATCCAGCCTTGTCTCCTTTATCACCCTCCTCGGACGATCCTCATCACCGCCTCCCTCTTCCTCCGCTTCCATCTCCTCCGCCACTGCACTTACATCCCCCGCATTTCCACCATGCATAAAGAAACATTTTGTTCCCTCGTCATATACTACTTGATGTGCATATCGTGGGCGAGGAACCTCAGTAGGCTCTCCGCCCTCCTTTATCGCTTCAGGTAATATTTTTGTCCATTTCCCGGGCTTCGAAGGGTGCGTATACTGATATACCCAATTTGGCGTATCGGTGTGTAGGCCAGTACGCGAAGAGGCGGGCTGCGAACGAGTCAAGCCACAGAACCTGGATGAAATACTTTAGAGCAACGACGAAACGAATCAGGTCAACTGCATACACATAAATCTCTTTTAATCGTGGATCGATGATCGCCCGCTGAGTGAAACATGGGTCGGGACCCCCACTTGCGCTGGAGTTGCTGAACAATTCTGTGAACGTGTTGCTCAAGATGTCGTAAGTATACATGTCGGATAGATACTTGTCATCACGCTGCCCAGCGAAAATAAAAAGAGTGTGGGATATTGGGTCGAGAACCATTGAATGACCTGCCATTCTTTTGAGTATGCTTGAGAAAGTAACACGAGTGACCCAGCTTACCAAAGCGGGGTGTGATCGGCGGTTGAACTGACGATGACAAGGACGACGCAGGCTGAGGTCTGCAGATACAATGAGGATGCCGAACCGTCAAATAAAGACGATGCTCACTGTAGGAGTTTCCATTTGCTTGTGCGGACGTTGTAGCTATAAAGACCAGAGTACTTTGGCGAATCCCAGTCACCATCGACCACTCGCCCTCCAAAAACGTAAAGTATTTGCGCCTCGCAATCCATCACCATTTGGTGGTCAAAGATGAGCGGTGGGCCACCGGAACACTAGTCATTGGTTAAGTACCTGACGTGAATGTCAGCTCGAGCTGCCACTCACCACTGTATCAAAAGTCAACAGGTCCCATTTCCCAGCATCTAGACCTTTCGTATGATAGCGGTGGAATTCTGAGCAGTATGCATTCGACCTAGACCCGTCTAGTGTCTCGCCTGCTCTCCTGAATAACTCCTGATGTTCATCCGCTTTCAGAGTGTCCCCATCACCAAGTCGACCCAGGAGATAGATGCACGCTGACTTCGTATCATAAACCATCTTGTGGCACGACCTCGGCTCAGGCCCGTTCTTCTCGAGAGACGTGCTATGACTTATCACCCGCCATCGCTCAGCATTCACGTCATACACCCAGAAATCGTCAAGGCTCTTCTGCCCGTCCCAGCCTCCAAGAAGGTAGATAAGGCCATTTCCAGGGTCGAGCGCCATTGCGTGACCTCCACGTTTACTCGGTGCATCGCCATCAGCGTCCGTGGCGTGAAGCCGTCTCCATTGTGAGTGTGGTTGACAAAATTGGATATAAGCATCTAAAAGTCCTACCGAGGACGCTTCAGAGAGAAGCGCCTCAGAATCAGCCCATTTCCCTTGAAGGACAAGGCTCGAGTGCAGCGCTGTGACGACGGGATGCTCTACCTGGATGTTCGAGCGTGTCAATATGCTTTGGTATGGCGTTAGTAACCTCCGCTGCCGCAGAAGCTTAAGCATGTGTCGAAGTACTACCGTTTCTCTGTACTGGGAGTTGTTTGTTGAGCGAATATCCTCACGTCACAAAGGGATTCATAGCAAACCTCCTCGTATCGCGTGCGGATCTCTCCGACGTATGAAGGATCGGTGATGCCTGAAAGAGAGACATGCCAAATCGACGTATGAAAGCTATGCCCGTGCGCTCTGAAACCTCGGTGCATGCACAGATTGAGATAAACCGACAGTTGCGACGTATTCACTCACGAGACGGGTACGATCTTGACGAATCGCGTCGGTAGGCACATGCCCTCGCGATTCACATGTTTCAAGGGGAATGATTCGGATATAGTGTCGTCCTTCAGCTGACTGTGCAGCGCTTGCGCCATATGTTCCGGGTTCAGGCCGACATAAACCATGAACTCCCTCATGTTGCATGGATGTTCTGTGACATCCGCTCAGAGCCAAGGTCCTGGAGGAGAACGCTCACTTACTCCTGTGAAACTTCATGCGCCAGACAGACAGACTCAGTTTTCATAGCGATGTACAAGGGTAGTCGGCGTCACCTTTCCAAATGTTATGCTTTCTTCACGTTATCAAGAGCAGCATACGTCATGTCAGATTGGACAAGACAACAGAGGGCGAACCAATTACTCAACTGATGACGCTAAGTGTTTCCAACTTCAGCAAGATCCACTGCTTCGCTGCAGGCGATTGCTGCGCGCCGCTCCATCTGCTTGACTGGTCGTGTGGCGCGTCCACAAGTATGTTTTCTGGAACGTAATTCCCGCTATGCTGCGAGCATCCGGTGATAGAGTAAGAAACGGCCTGCACAGGAGGCTCAGTCGGTTGGCCCAGGCTGGAAGACGCCCAAGCAGACATTGTTTGGTCAAGGTAAAAAGCGGAGATTGTCACCGACAAGTGGATAAAACTCGTGTGAGTGTGCCAGCTCAAATACCCACTAGCTCCCACTAATCAAAGCAAATAAATCTAGACAATGTGCTTGAAGTCAGTACGAATAAAATGTACTGTATAAGCTTCGAGATACGGCGCGTTAATAAGTCTACTAAGCAGGGTAATATAGTCTACGTCAGCATCTAGATCTAGAGTAGACAAATCGCTCCATCCTATCCACAACTCAGGACTTCTGTTCGTCAACGGTCTGCATAACCCAAGGCTCCGAGGAAACAAACTGCTGGGTGGGGACACCTAGCTCGAGGAGCTTGGAGAAAGCGGCAGAGAAGCTAAAAATGTATTAGCACCTGGATGTGCTCGTAAACGAGCAACCCACTCTTTGAAGAACAGATCAGCGTCATCAGCGTAGGCCTTTGCGTACTTCTTGAAACTCTTGTCCTGAGTAAGAACGTAGTCGGTTCTAAAAAGGTTTTTAGCCAATATTGACGAGGAATGTTTAAAGCGACATACGGAAGCATCATAAGCGACTTGGTCTTCTTGTCCTCAAGCTGCTTAGGTCCTCCCCACTTCTTCCACACCCACCTGTCCGAATGATATATTAACACTTGGTTTGTTGAGGGGGCCAGATACTTACTTCTCATCAAACAAGAGCTTGTAAAAGTCATTAGAGAATGTGGTAGGGGAGAAAGTCCAAGGGCCATCGAAACCGGAGCTGGATGGAAATAAATCAGTAAGGGAACAGGGATACATCGTAGGCATATATACCGATCAGCGTGGCAACGGCCGAGAGCATGAGCACCGCAGAGAGCAACTATCTCTTGGTCATCGAAGCTACAAGAAATTGTGTCAGTCTCTCAAAAATTGTTCATGAAAATCATGACTCACCCCATGCGGTAGAAAATCTAGCGTGAAGATTTTAGCACGTTAGTTAGTGTCTGGTTGCAAGAAAAACTACACACATCCCGAATATGCGGAGCTCCTTGGGAGGCGTCTGGAAGACGACCGTCAGGGGTGGCTTGTGCTGCAAAGCCATCAATGCGACCTGGTCTCCAAGGAACCTTGGGGCCAGCCATCTCCTGAACCGCAGCGACACCTGCAAGCGTCCACAAGTCACCGTAACTGATCCAGTCAAACTCCTTCTTGACCTTCTCCATCAAATCACGGGCGACGTGCAGACCCGCATTAGCACCATGGAGAGCTTCGGGCTCGAAACGCATGGTCGCGTAGTTGCTGCATTTCACATTATAAGGTTACGTCAATGATAAGGAGATTTCTTATCGAGTGTAGGAACTGACCTTCCACCAGTTCCAGTAGCCTTGTCATACGTGCCAGATGCATGCCATGCAAGGCGGAGAACTACAGGGCCGAACGAGCCATCTAGGAGAAACAACATGAGAACAGGCAACATAACCAAGTGCGTAAATACCGTACAATCGTAGTCATCAGCATCGTCGATAATCTCAGCAATGCGGTTATACACCTAATAATCAAAATAAAATTGGATTTAGACCTCAACCGAGCGCTGTGAACGAACTTTCTGGTAGTCTTCCTTTGTCGGTGCAAGCTTTGTGGCAGCTTTTGCCGACTGGGCGGCAGACTTCAGTGCGGTAGAAGTCTCATTGGCGGTGTCCGAAGATGATGCGTACAAGTAGTATGCAAGACCACCGCCGACAGCGACGGCGCCCAGGCCGACATAGAGACCAGCGCTAGACTTGGATGCTGGAGGATTCGTCGAATACTTGCGGAAGGACGATGTACGCAGCTCAGCGCGCCTGAAGGAAGCAGAAAAGAGCTGCCTGCGAAGGGGAGAACGAAACGCAGCGAAAGACATGTGACAGTAGGAAATCAACCAAAAAAAATGGGGCGAGGAGAGGACAGTAAAGCACGCCCAATCCGCCCGTTAATTATGTAGAAATCAAATGAATTTTCCTTGTAGGAATTTACATAATAATATCCTTTATCGGCTCCCTGCTAGCCAATCGTGGTCTGCCAGACAACATGTAACACGACATTGGCCCCTTCGAGGTTATTTTCGGGATAATCAAAGCTAGCCCTCGGAACAAAGGACGTCGACGCGTAGTTTGACGCCTTTGCGATGGACGAGCACTATTAATGAGCTTCTCGAACGTCTTCACACGCTTCGAACCGTGACACTAACTTGTCTCACATGACACACCCGTTTGTCGAGGTATGTAAGTAATATATATCTAAGTTTAAGCTGATCTTCGCAGGCTACCTCCACGAGGATGCAGTGCTTTCAACTTTGCCCTGAACCTGTTGTCTTCCACGTTCTGATCACTCTCTTGAACAAAGTTTGCCGGCTCCTTAACCTTTGCTATAGCCTATTCAGTTGCTAAACAGTTTCAAAGCTATGTTTTATGTATGCCACACAGATTTGTTTCTGCGCCTCCGATTCCAAGGCAGAACAGGGTTCAACAGGCGCAAAGTTCTATCCATTAAATTGAGCTGTCTCCGGATCGAGCGCTACCCTATGGCACCCCGACTTACCGCCGATACACAAATGATGATGGTAGTTCACCGTGACGATGGCGCCTGAATGATTCAGCTGAAGCGGCGGGCCCCTTACATTGCCACAACGCTCGAACGATGATTCATTGGCGATGTGCGCAGCTTCCACATGGCTTGTGCTCAGGCTTAGTAGTTAGTATCATGCTTTATCCCTGGAACCCTTGCACTGCTGTAACTATCAAATTCGTAGCTCTCCTCTGGATAGACGCGCTTCATCACGTGGCGTCGGAGTATAGCTATGTAGGCACAGCCTTGCAAACTGTCAGAATGACGCTCAGAGCCAGAGCATCGCAGCTGGGTTCAGCCTTCTTGGATAGCTTCATATAGCTCCCGTGAATGATCGGACGGTAACGCCTACGTCCCGGCTCTGAGATGCTATACGAGACCTATAACTTTTAGGTGATTGTCAGATTGATGGATATTGACGCCCTATACGCTATAAAAGTCTTGAAACATCCCAGGTTGTTTGATCATACACCACACGCTTCATCTTTGGCATGGATCCTTACGCAAACCGTTGGCCGCCTCAAGGACAATACAACCCCCATGTATACATCCCCCCTGGATACTACAACCAGCCATATTATAATGATCAGCCATCGGTATGGCAAGCATACTGTATGTGCCTCTTGTTCCCCGTTGCTCGAATATATAGACTTACCTCGTTATCTACTCGTCTACAGACGATCGCGCACGACCAGCATCCAAATGGCCCACTCTAAACCCTGCTCTTGCAGTAGACACGACCCACATTCGCTATGATGTCCGCAAGCCCCCGCGAGATGCAATCATGCTGACTACATGGCAGCAAATTAGCCATCTCCCAGCACTCACGGTTTCCACGCGCGAAATCTTTATCATCTCGAAGGCATTCCCGTGGTCTATCAAGATCCCTGCGGCTGCTGGGTCTGTAGTCACATGCGGTGCAATCTTTGATGCATTGTATACGATGTTACAGCAGCCTATGGAGGACTCGGAGTGGGGGATTGTGATTCATGAGAAGTCGCGGAAGGAAGCAATAGAGAAGGCGGCGAAGTCGAGGCAAGAGAAAGATAAGGACAAGAGACTGAAGAGAATTGATTGGCTCGGGGATACGCCAATGTTCAAGGGGTTGGAGAAGGACGATGAGTTTGAGAAAAAGAGGGCTTTACCCGGCAGTGCGGGTGTTGCAGAGACTTGGGCGGTGAAATTTGGGAAACCGTGATCGTAATATTTACCATGGGAGTTTCATGATATTTTTCTTTCGTCCTTCCCCTGGACCGCGTGTAACAACCCAACTTCATCATCTTTTCATCATCTACTCTATGCAACATTACCTGCCCACCATCAAAAACCTCCTTTAGTAGACATTAGCATGCATGTATAGGGAAGTCCTATCATCATCTGCTCACATGTTTCAGTTGCATGCGTACATGATTATGATTATCATCGATGTCGCCGATGATCAATTGATTGATTAGCATACATATTGATGTTCGATTAGCACCGCCAGACCCCATTTATTTACCATTACCGCCCTGGGCATAACTTATGGCCGTCATATTTACCCAAGCTACCACAGCGCATCAACAAATCTAAATGCATTTGGTCTGCCTAGATGAACCACATTGTCACCGTACATGTGATACTGTACTCTGCATGTTCCATCGTCATAGGTTCGTGACATATTGATGCATCGAATGCTGCAATTGCAGCAC
>PVYJ01004048.1:8084-37952 GCA_002995095.1 Rhizopogon sp. AM-2018a | reverse complement strand
GGACTTCGATCACTGCGTGCAATAAGCTCGCTCCACCTCCATCAAACGATTCATAGACCACTCACGCGAAGCGCCATCCTATACAAGCCCTCACTCCGCTGCCGAATGTCATACTGAAAAAAAATATTTGGGGTTCACCCGTATTGCAGTGCCCGAGACGAACACTTACAGGCTGGAGTATACTCCCAGTGACGTAGTCTTCTTCTCTTTCGCTGCGCCATCAAGCCACCTTTCAGGGTTGAATATGTGCGCATCTTCGCCCCAGAGGTCCTTGTTTCTGTCGAAATGAGCGCATCATCAGGAGCAAGGTGTCGGCGCTATAGAACCTCCTACCGATTGTACACTGCAATCGATGTAACAATCCGTGTGATGTGGTGCAAACACTATTTGGGTTATTATGATGTAGCTTTGTGGTTGCAGGAGGTTCTGAGATTTTCCCCTGCTGCGTACCACGTCTACCGGTATGCCACCCAAGATGACATCCTCCCACTGTCACAGCCAATCATTACGCGCTTCGGAAAAGTCATCCATGAGTTACCGATCCCGAAGGGTACGCACCTTTATAACGGCAACAGTGTATGTCATATGAAAGTCAGCGATTGTGGACTCAGCATCTCCGCGTTTATGCATGGTGGCTTCTGTTTCCCTAATCTCTGCTCGAAGGCGAGATTGTATCTTAGGATTCCTAGCTAGCTCGAGCAGCACCCAGCTAATAGTGGTCGAGGTCGTCTCATGCTCTGTGAAGAGTGCTGTTACAGTAACCGGTGATCAATAAGTTATACGATTACGAAACATGTTATGTACCCACCGCATCTGTGCAAGCATTTCTTCTTCTGTCATTTTTTCCTTCGCATCTGCATCCATATTGGCTTTGGCTATACTTTTATCAGATTGGCTATATCTGAATGAGGCTATGCACCCACCCAGCAAGCTAAATACATCTCGGTTTCCCTTGCCTTGCAACAGCACCTCAGCCTTGTCTTCCACTATTTTCTTCGCAACGGACGTTACTATACTACCTGCCGCACGCATACGTACAATGCGTGGGTTTTTGCTATTCTTCCCGATGCTATTCAAGAATTCGAGATGGAATGTACCGTGACACTTCCTGAAAGACCTGCATGTCTGACGGAGACCCGAATATGTCAACCCTATGGCCACCAACGTGTTAACCTGGGAAACCCGGATGCCCAGCAAAAATTAGGACTGACATCATGTTGTTGTATATGCGTGCAAGGGCGTGTTCGTTATTGTCGAGGGAGCCGAAGCGAACATCAAAAGCAACTGAAGGAAGTCAGGAAAGAGGTAAATGTGTACCTGGATAGATCTTACCTTCCCCGATAGCATCCAAGGTTGTGCGAGAAAGCCAGGAGGACATATCGGGCACTGCTGACTGCTCCTTGGAGTTGCTGATTACGTCTGTCCATTTGTTACTCATCTGTGAGAATCATTGTTGATAAGTGTTGAGAGATTACCGAGTGACTTCAGGACCTACAGTCTCTGCGCAACCCTTGAATAATGGGAAGAAGGCTTTGCACTCTGGTGCGCCGAATCCGAGCAGCATTACTTTTTGGTGTCGTTTGTGATCCTCACCTTCAAAAGTTAAAAAGTGAATAACGATCCAATGTTTCGAGTAGCATCGCTCAGACATACCACTTGCCCAAGCAACATTGTGCCCTTCCGTCACGCATCTTTGCAATGACGAGGCGATCAGGTGATTTTAAGAACCGATCAGCTGACTTTAGAGAGATCTACTGCAAGGCGGCAGGTCGGTAACCATTAATCATTAATTGGTCTTCCTATACATCAGCTGATCAGAAATTCTATGTGCATGTAAAGATGTCATTACACACGCCAAATGGCGCCTTGAAGCGAATGACATTGCCATACTGAGTCTGCCACTTTGAAGTCAGCCTCTGCTGCCTGTCCTTGGTAGAGCTCTTTCGTGTTCCCTGATCGTCACATTAGCAATGGAGAAAGCCATGGAAGGGGTATAGATATACCCATAATAAACGAGGCAGGCTCTGGGCCGGGAACATCTGCCAAAGAGATACCAGCGTATCGACGGTAGACCCTATAGACAATTACGGTAGCCGCAAAACCAACAGCGACATATACAGGATTCATGGTCGTAAGAATCAGGACCTCAACGGAGATCAGGGGAAGCCAGCTTATCAGTCTCTCAGAAGGACAACACCTAATGTATGTATGATACAGGGCCGCGCGCACGGTGTATCGGATGAAACGGTTCCAGGAGTTGCTTATTGAAATATTGATATCTAGCTTCAGGCTCTTTGATCATGCAGCTCGGATAAAGTCGTCATATGACTTTACAACCGCATCTATAGATAGTAGTTTAGTTTCAGCTCCAAGTCTCAGGAATTGCATGTGCTCCTCTGGAAGCTTCGCTGTCTCTCCGCATTTCAGGGGAAAGGTAATGGAGGATGCTAGATGGGGTCTATTGATTGTTGTCATTATTTGAAAGTCTTCTCGTACTCACAATTATTCCCGCTGGCAATTTGTCGGATACTGTAGAAGCCTTGAGAGCTTGAAATACGGTTGTGCGACAATGACAGGCACGCTGAGGCCTTGGTTCTAGATGGGAAGGCGATGACACGAGTCAGAGCTATATGATATATATACGCTTTAGTGAGTCAGGAAGGGGGAGAACGTGCTACAATGTCAATTGTCTCAAGACCTTGGTTTAATAATAACATGATCTTGAGTATTCAAGCCGAAGCCTGAAGCCTTGAGGAGTAGTAGGTCCTGATCTAGACCCTAGTCTAATGATTAAGCTAATAGGTATACTCACCCGGCCCTTAATCACGTGGCAAATCACTGCGCAGGCTGAATGACACTGGCAGTACTGAACCACGACCACAACCGGTCTTCGACCGTCTCCCAACTAGACTTCTATGGACTTTTTATCACAGACTTACATTGCTCTTCGTGGCCCAACAGGCGCTCCTCAATCTGCGCAGGATACGATCGCAAAGCTCAGTGACCGGTTGTCTCCTTCCACCCTCCTTGCGGACAGACGTGCTGCTGTCTTTGCTTTAAAAGGCTTGGTTCGTGATTGCAAGGAAGATGTTGGAGATAGAGCCCTTCCTGGTCTCCTCCAAGTCCTACAAAATGATGCGGAAATAGATGCGGATATTGCGAAGGCCGTGCTCGAGACCATCACCCAGCTATGTGAACCCGATGACGCTTCCAAGGACCTCGTGTTAAGACATACAGACTACGTCCTCGGAAATGAACAGGCAATTCACATCCTGTTCACTCTTCTTGGCGACACCCACTTCTACACCCGTTATGCGACACTGCAGTTGCTTTCGGTGCTACTGCAGAATCGCCGTTCTCAGGTTCAAGGCTATTTCCTGAAGACCCCAGCTGGCGCGTCGAGTGTCATCGCCGTCTTGGAGGATAAGCGCGAAATCATTCGTAATGGTATGTATTTTAGTTGCTCCATCTAACTATGTTCCATGCGTGGTGCACTGGTAGACCTGCTCGTCTCGACAAATATGGCTGGATGTTGAACACAACTTTATTCATCACGGGCATGCTCGTTCACAAGTCCACCAGTAGCAGAGTTTTGATTTTTACATTATTCGACGCAGGTCTACTGAGGCCAGCGTAGTCGATTTCCGTTCACTAACGCCAATACACTTTCAGAAAGCATTACCATGATTCAAATGCTTATTTCTCAAAGCCCTGACATACAAAAGGTGCTTGCATTTGAAGGTGCATTTGAAAAGCTTTTCAATACAGTCACACATGAAGGCGGATTGGAGGGTGGTGTGGTGTCACAAGACGCACTTCAGTGTGTAGATGGTCTTCTTCGGTATAATAGCTCGAATCAGGTGATTATTGACCCCTGCCCGCCTGAAGTAGATTTCCGTTGACGTCCTCCATAGAGTTACTTCCGCGAAACATCTCTTCCAGCGCTGTTATGTTCCCTCTTACTCTTCCCGTCCAGTCTTTCCTTGCAAGATGCACCTCCGCAAGAGTTTGCATTGCAATTCTGGGACTCACAAAAAGTGACAAATGTGTCACTAGTACTTGGTATTATGGGAATGTTGGTTGGGTCTAAAAGCAGCGTCAGTAGATTTCAATCTCCTTCCTACATTTTTTCAGTGGTTTCACCAGGGTCAGGAATTATCTGTCTTCGTGCGATGTTTCGTCGAGCTTGCCCTCGCATCCAATGCACCGACACCCCTTAAGACTCAGGTTTGTTTTCATCTGACGGGTATCTCAACAAAACCTGATTATATATGTACATTAGGCGCTCCATCTTCTTCCTAACACGTTAAATTTTCCGCTTTCGGGCGTGATTTTGACCCCATATATGCCTGTTCCCGAGACTCGTGGAGAGGAATGGGACAGACTGGAGCCAGCGTCAGCCCTTGATGCACTTGTAGAACTCGTACTGCATGGAGAGTACAATGGGCTATACAGCGGTAGCCGTACCAAGGATGGGCTTGAGCTGAGAAGCGCAGCTGTGATTGTTTTTGATGTGAGTCCTCGTTTTTATTTTCTGGGCAGAAAGTGCTAGCATTGACGCACTGTAGAATTTTGTGCGGAAAGAGGACATCAAACTGGCTATCGTGCAGGGGATGCTTCCTTCCCAACGTAAGCGACATTTTTTATACAAGAAAGAAAAATGATCGATTGTCTGCAGAACCAAATGAAGTGCCAGTGATATCGCCCCTTCTACATACTCTCTGCCTCTCCCCATCATCCCCTCTCAACGTTGCTGATGTGACCTCTACACATCTCGCGACTGTTCTCTTTGCTCACCTACTCTCTGGTTCTCCGAGAGCAAAAACTGCTGCGCGGTTTATTAAACCCTCTTCCAACCTTCCAGCTCAGACTCCAAGTCAAGGGCAATTTTTTGTCCCTGCGGACGGTACACCTTCAGCAGCAGCGCCATCGGAAGAGGACGAGGATGCTCCGCAGAGTTTGCTGAACCTCTTTTCCGAGAACCTCTCCTTGTGCTTCCTATCTCGCTCGAGGATCGAGGACGAACTCGGGGAGCGTGAATGGAACAGGTTGATTGTTGGCTACATCTGTCTGCTCGCGCAGTGGCTCTGGGACGATCCGAAAGCCGTGAGGGAATTCTTAGAAGCCGGTGGGCTGGGCACAGTAAGTCTTTTACCTCATACCTCGAGCGCTTACGAGACCTGCAGGAACGAATAGCTAGTCGAGCCCATTAATCAGACTTCCGAGTCTGAAAGCCTCATTCCTGGACTTTGCGTTTTCCTCCTGGGCGTCTGTTATGAGTTCAATCGGGAGCCGGGAGAGATATCTCGGCATGTGTCTTTCATGTCCTGTCTTCCGCACGTGCTTACTGGAATATCTAACAGTGCTACCATCCATTCCATCATCTCTCGGCTAGGCGTAGATATGCTTGTCGGTCATATGACTCGCGTGCGAGAGCACGACTGGTTCAAATCTATCAGCCCTGAGAGCATGGTCCTCACTTACCCATCCAAGGCGCTCCCAAACACTCCATCTACCGAACAAGAAGGCGAGATCTGGTTTGACTGGTCATTTGTCGACTTTTGGAAGTCAAATCAACGTGCGATGCCAGATTTCTCCCCTCCCATATCATTGATCTGACAATTTCCTATAAGATACCATCCAAAGAGGTCTGACAACGGACCCCAATACACTGGCTTCTTCATCAGGTCAGCGGCAACACAAGACCACTGCCAGCCGCGTTGACTTACTTACGCCAACAGGTCCCAGTGCGGAATCCGCGATACTGATCAATTCCCTCAGGGAAGCCATTCGCTCTCAGGTGCAGGAGATAGAAGCACTGCAACTCCGTGTTAAGGAGTTATCAGCCACTGAAGCTCGGGTGGGTAATCATGAATGTATCATATACCGCTGCTTATACGATTCACCGACAGTTGACTGATTCAGAAGCGCGTAATGCACAGCTGAAGGCTGAGCTCCAAGCATCAGAGGACAAGAAGAAGGAAGGCGAGAAGGAGCAAGAAGATCTTCTGGTCCTCCTCGATGACATGAGCACGAAGCGCAAACGGGACAAGCAGCGGATGAGGGAAGCAGGCATGGAGGTTTCCGATGACGAGGGGGATGATGATGGTGATGACGAGGATGATGACGGCGACGAAGAGTAAAGCCTCAGTTGGCGATGGGATTACTTGCAAGGTTATGTGAACGTCAATTTCATTTTCGCTTAGTCACAGGCTGCATCTCAAGACTTCCATTGCCATGCTAAGTACGAACGGCATTCATTACAACTTTGATTAAACGTTTCACATCCTTGTGTGAGATACTCAGATTCACATTCCTGCTGAATTTCAAAATCACTTGTTGCAAGAGTTTCCTAGTCTCTGGCCTTTATAGACGAAAGAAGAAAGTCGTTCCTTTAAGAGTTTCCTGTTTCTAATTTCTTAATGGTTTCGATTATCAATATGCTCCGCTCAAGTCTACGATAGAGGGAGATCTGCCGCTTCGCCAATAACGTCCAGTATGGATAGATACAGGACTACAAAATTGTATAAACTTGGTGTACAAAGTGGATAGGATAAAAAGGTAGAGAAATCTGATAAATGGGATAACACGGCGCCAACTGCACGGCCTATTCGAGATGAAGGAGGAGGATCCAAATTGGCTGATGGGCTTCCAACTCCTCGACGACCCACAGAAATGCACTGTCGCGATCTGCCACAAGCAGTATATTAGTACAATCCTCAAGCGATTCTAGATGCACGAATGCACACCATCTCACCTTATCCAAGAACGACGACCCAAAGGCAAAAAAGAAAGGCGTGAAATGGCAAAGATGCCATATCGCGAATTGGTGGGCGCGCTAATGTGGATCTCACTCATCGCACGACCGAACATTGCATATGCGGCAGCGTACCTTGGCCAATTCAATGCAAACCCAGGGAAGAATCACTGGAAAGCGGCACTACAGGTTCTGCGCTACCTTGCCGGCATACTCGACTACAGCCTAGTGCTTGGTGACGACAATGAAGACACCTGTGAACTTCGTGGCCACTCGGACTCTGATTGGGCACGCGATATTGACGACCGACGGTCAATTTCTGGATATGTACATCAATTGGGCCACCGCACCATCTCATACAGTAGCAAGAAACAAACCTGCATCGCTGCCTCGTCCACTGAGGAAGCGTACATGGCAATGTCATACACCGTTCGACAAGGGCTATGGCTCAGACGCCTGCTGAGAGATATCGGGGCGGACACATGGGATACAACCACGACACTGTTCGCAGACAACACCGGTGCAATCGCATTGTCGAAATCGTCGAAATCGCCCAAACAAACGAAGCACATCGATGTGCATCACCATCTCGTACGCCAAGAAGTAGAATCCGGAGTCTTCGAAGTCGTCCACATTCCAACATCTGCAATGCTCGCAGACGATCTGACCAAGTCTCTTTCCCGCGACGGCGTCGAACGAATGGTAGAACGATTAGGCCTTGTTGCGACCTAAGATAATAGGTCACAACACGTGTTTATACTTACTTACCATACATAGCATTCCGGACATTCCCGATACACTCACTTAATGCACGCGGGCTCATTGTTACTTTTCCTCGGGTCTTTCTATCCGAAACTGAGGGTACGTCCATTCATTCCTAGCTACAGGCTACGATGTCCGTGGTGTTATGCCGGAATGATACAGATAATCCGTCACGGTGATGAAATGTCGGCGAGAACCACCAAATTCAATGATATACATACGCGGGGTGGTCCGTTTCCTTGTTATTTTGGGGAGTCGATCTCATGATACGCAAAGAGATCCGGCGGCAAAGGGGCGGCCTAAAGAATTTCGCGAAAAGCAATCTCTTGGATCGTGTCAAGTTTCTGGCTCAAGTTTCAACACATTATGAATGTACGGCCTGTGCGGTGAATGCGGTCGATCTATCTGAGACTGATAAAAACTGGCTTCCTATGCCTGTGATCATATTTCTTACAACCATGGATCTTGTCTTTGCCGCTGCTGCTTTCGCGATTCTAGTGATTGTCTATAGGGTTTACCATCGATACACTTGTATCTCTTTAGCAGATGTTCCCGGCCCAGAGCCTGCATCATTTATTATGGGTATGCCTATTCTCTTTTCTATGTTCTCTCGATTACTGATGTAACCATCAGGGAATACAATAAAGCTCTTTAAAGGGCAAGTAGGAGAGGCTGACTTCGAGTGGCAAGCTCAGTATGGGGATGTCGTTCGCTTCAAGGGCCCATTTGGCGTATGTAATGACACCCACACTCGCGGCATACACTTTCTGATTAGCTGATTCATAGGAAAATCAATTGATAATTTCCGACCCCGCCGCCTTGCAGTACATCTTTGTAAAGTCGAATTACCGGTTCCCCAAACAAGAAGATCGTCGCATCCTCTCGTACTTGATTAACGGAGAGGGGCTCCTATGGGCGGACGGTAGGTTTTTGGGCACGAGACAAAGCATGAGGTGATCTTCTATTAACTTTTTGAAGGTGATGTTCACAAACGACAACGGAAAGTGATGTCGCCTGGATTTGGTGGACCAGAGTCCAAAGCCTTCTTCCCATTATTCAAGGGCTGTGCCGAGTCTGTAGGTACTGAAGTCACCCAGTCTCAACACTCAAAAAATGCGGTTTCTCACAGATGAGCAACAAATGGATGGACATAATCAGCACCTCCAAGGATCAGTCAGCAGTGATCAATGTTGCCGCCTGGCTAACCCGAGCAACCTTAGATGCTGTCGGGGAAGGTAGAGTCCATGCAGTTACACAGTAACCTCTTTCTTCATCTCCTTCTTCAGCTGCTTTTGATGCCCACTTCGGCTCGATTGACAACAATGAAAGCGCTCTTGTACGCGCATACACCAATATGATGTCAGTCTTGATTCTTGCCAGGCATCCCTGGTTTCCCCTAATATATATGTGATGAATTCGCTCTTGGTTATAGGACCGACGTCTTCGCATCTCTGTCAGACGGGCAGATATTCTTTCAGGGAGTTTCAAAGTACATCCCGCTTCGGATTCTCCGATACCTCGGAGAGACGGGCAATGGTCCACGTCTTTTGCGCATGCGTGAGGCAGGCAGCATAATATCGTCCGTTGCAAAGCAAATGGTGGAAGACAAGGCGGAGATGTTATTGCAGGGCAATGGTAGCCGAGATATACTTAGCTTGCTTGGTGGGTGCACAGGCTCATTTCGATTCAGCAAATCTGACAGGAGCATAGTCAAAGCTAATATGGATGCTGATGCGAAGGCGAAGCTGACGGAAGAAGAAATGATTGCGCAGATGCGGTCGGTTTATATCATATATTTCACAATAGTACAACCCACTGATCACGGATCGCTATCACAGTACTCTCCTCCTCGCAGGACATGAGACGACCTCGACCACTCTTAGTTGGACGCTACTCGAGCTAGCTAAGAATCCTGAGATCCAATCTCGCCTTCGAGCAGAGATTAGGGAAGCAGAAGCCACCATGCATAAACGCGGAGACGATGAGTTCACAATCGCTGACTTTGATGATATGCCATATACTTCTGCCGTTATAAAGGTGCGTGACGTCGTGCAAACACTATCTGGGTTTTTATGATGCTGCTTTGTTGTTGTAGGAGATTCTGAGATTTTCCCCTGCGGCGCACCACATCCACCGGTACGCCAGTCAAGATGACATCCTTCCATTGTCACGGCCAATTACTACCCGCTTGGGAAAAATCATCCATGAGTTACCGGTCCCGAAGGGTACGCGGATTGTTGTATCAATTGCAGCGTACAACAGGTAGGAGGTTCTATGTAGTGCCGACATCTTCTTTCTGATACTGCGCTCATAGAAACAAGGACTTATGGGGTGAAGATGCACACGTGTTCAATCCAGAAAGGTGGCTCAATGGCGCAGCGAAAGAGAAGAAGACTACGCCACTGGGAGTGTACTCCAACCTGTAAGTGTTCGTCTCGGGCATTGCAATACGGATGAACCCGAAACATCTTTTTCAGTATGACGTTCAGCGATGGAGTGAGGGCTTGTATAGGATGGCGCTTCACGTGAGTGGTTTATCAAGTGTCCCGCAAGGTGGTGGGAACTTATGATGCATGCAGGCTGATTGAAATGAAAGCATTCCTTACCGAAATGGTTGGAAACTTTGAGTTCGCACTGACTGATCAGT
Source organism: Rhizopogon sp. AM-2018a (assembly GCA_002995095.1). Taxonomy (NCBI): domain Eukaryota; kingdom Fungi; phylum Basidiomycota; class Agaricomycetes; order Boletales; family Rhizopogonaceae; genus Rhizopogon; species Rhizopogon sp. AM-2018a. Next base: position 27,786 of record PVYJ01004048.1, on the reverse strand, counting down.
CTGAACGGGTGCGGCGGGAGGCTTGCATGGTGATGATTCCAACAGTGGAAGGCGAGGTTCAAAATGGGGTTCAGCTGGCGTTGAGGGTATCAGTGGCACCGCGTGCTGAGAAAGAGTACTAAACGTCACATGTCCCGGCATCACCATAGAAATGCTGCCGCGCTTGGACAAATTATATTCTACACACATGAACTCCAAAATTCCAAATCGATCTGTAGTTCGCCCGCTTCAACTCATTTCATTGCGCCGCCATGGGCATTGATTAGGCAAATGAAAGTTACCATCCAATATTTTACTTAATGTGCCTGTAAGCCATTGGCATGCTGCGCCCACACTGAATATTGCCGTCCGCTCTTTACCGTAACTAGCTAGCTGTGTTTCTTGTTTCGCCAATGTAGCATGTAGTTCGCATATCTTCCACGTTGTCGTATTGGATTGCAGGCATAGCATGATAGAGGTTCGGAGGATGGGATGGTGATGATGATGATGGTGGTGGTGGTGGTGGTGACCAAGAGTAAAACCTCAGCGATGCCGGGGGTATTAAATATCACAAGATTTTGTGAACACCTCAACTGTCATTTCATCTCAATGAGCGACTCTATTGCACTTCATTAATATTGGGTACATCTCCTTGGGTGAGATAGGTGAGGTTCTCACGTTCTCCGTACATGGCGTCAAAATCGGTCGTGGCAGGAGTCTCTTACCTCTGATTTCCTTTGTTCGGATTATCAATGCTCGAGTCTATGATCGAGGGAGGAGATCTGTGAAACACAAAATCGTGTAGTAAGTATACTGTAATGATGATATGTGATGCCCCAGTAATAGCTATAAATAACTAAACAGAGATTATGCGTCTAAAAGCGTACACTAAAGAGGATAGCGATAAAAAAGCGGAGCAGTGTGGTAAACAAAAGAAACGCGAAAAACCAAGTTAGAAAGGGGGTAGAGAGGCACGTATACAAAATTATATGAGATGCCCATGCTTGCCCATGGAGCTATGTTGTGTGATAAACGAGGATACAGGAGACTCGTAATGAAAGATGAATGATGGATGATGACATGCCATGCGAGAAGGATCTAATTTAATATACATACAAGTTCCTTGATTATTATCCGTCCAATGGGATTCCGTGCATGCGCGAAGAGACCTTGTGGTAAACCTTGGCAAGTGGCTATCATAATCTACATAGCCTGTCCGACAGGAACATTCGTCCATGTGTTCCAAAGTGCCTGGCGCGTGCTTGTATCTGCCAAGGATGAAGCAAACGTCAGAACTCTCCACACGTCCTGGAAATTGCTGGCGAGTCCAAGACTGATCCGCACAACACCGAGCTCGCGGCCCACGACACATTCAAAGTCTTTGAGCGTGACGCCAGGATAAAGCTGCTCCATCTGATCTTCAATATCAAGTAATGCTGCTGCACCCCCGGGGTTGCACATGCAACCTGTGCGAAGAGAGATGTTATGTGACACTGCAGTATTCTCGATGAAGCTATTGGGGAGCATCGCTCCGGAAGGCTGTGTTACAAGGGTCTGTAAGTGATGAGAACAAACCCATAGAAACTGAATACTTGCCGAGAGGAAGATAAGGGAGATAGTAGATCCGCAATCAGCCTGTTCTCCAATAGACTTAAGTCGTTTAGAAGGAAGCCTGGATAAAATCTTGACGACAGGGGTTTCAGTTGAGTCATGTCTCAGGCGAGACAACGAGGCGACAAGGTAGTGGCTAAGACACGAGAGGCGGAGAGGGAGGAAAGGAAGATACGCAGAGAGAAATCGTAGACCGTCTGTGATTGCAGGTAGTGACATATAATTGATGGTTCCATCCTAAAAATGTCACTAAATTTGAAAGCAGATGATTCGGAGAGAAGCATACCTCAAACTGTTCATGAAGATTGTTTGCCCTAGTGACAATTGAACCTGGTACCTGGACGACATTAACTGTTCCTCCAGCGAACCACGGCCGTTCTAAGGTCTCCAGGAATGACTCCTTGATAATGAGGGCCCCGACGCCCGTCGGGTAACCGAACATCTTGTAGAAGCTGATAGCCATAGCATCAACAGGGGTTTCCGAAAGAGAAATGACGGAAGATGGCGCAAGCGCAGCAGCATCCAGAAGTGTGTTGTAGCCAAGTGAGGATGCAAATTTGAGGATTGACAGTGGATTTTTCGCATTAGATATATTTGAAAGGCCCGTCAGGGCGAAAAGAGAGCGAGCGTTTCGTGGCCGGTGCTGGCGCAAGACATTCTACAATGGAGAATCAGCAGTTACACAAATTTAATGCGCATATATGCGGCTTAGACATACCTTGGCAGTAGATAGAACGAAACCTCCAGTACTAGTTGATGGAATGTAATGCGCTTCAGCTCCACGACTTGAAGCATACTGTCTGATTCCGTGGACGCTATTATGAGAGTCGGCACCGAGGACATAGCTACTATCGGTCGTGAAGGGGTACGACTCTCCAACAAGTTTTAGTGCCCCTGTTGCATTTGCCGTAAATATGACGGTGTACCCTGGCGGTGCCTGAAAGAATGAAAGAACGGCGTCCCGCGCCTCGTCCGCGCAGTGTGATGATAACTTAGAGCTAACGGAACATTAGATGAGCAACGATCGGCGAGCGAATTGTGGAAATTGCATACCTATTGCTGACCGAATGCGTGTTTCCCATAACGCTTTCGTTTAGGAATGAGCTGTGAATGCGAACAAGGCTCTCGGGGTGCTGCGCTCCACCCATGTAATCTACATACGTTTCGCCCGTTCGATCCAATCTGCTAAAATCCGCTCTCCGAAGAGTGTCAAGTATCCAGGTGCTCTGATATTCTGGAAAAGATTTGAGAAATGCGCTATATGCGCGCGCCTCGGGATCTTGTCGCGAGATGGGGGGCGTTAAGGGCGCGTATACTGTTAACTTCGGGGGTGAACAAAAGTCGTTCAGACGATGATTATGAGGCGGCCACACAGGACTCTCGCTCGAAATTGTTTCGTGTGACGATGTTGACTTCGTTAGTGAAGGCTGCGATTTGTGATATCTCAGACTGACATGAGATACCGGAGTCGGATGCTTGGGATTGGTGTTGGTGTTGACACCGATATGCTGTTCAAGAGACGGATGGGTGACCCGGGAAGAGGAATGGTTATTGCCCATGGTGGCGCCTATCTGGTTTCACTAAGAGGGTTGAATGCCAGCGAACCACAGATCTGGAGTGACATTTATGTGTTTGGACAAAAAACACGGCAGTATTTCAATGGTCACGCCCAGTATTAGATCAATTCCTACAACACTTTTAAATTAGAAATATCACTGGCAGGGAGTCGCCGCGCGCCACGCTCCGTTGGTGCAAAGACTAACCAAAGTCAGTCGATTCAGCGGTAAGCAAACGTTAACCTTTGTAATCTTGCCTACTAGTGTGCATGAGTTGGGATCCAATACTTAATAATAGTCCGCAGATGCGCTATTCGTCGGGTCCTGGGTCCACGTAGCCTAATCGATACCGGATGACTGAGGTGTACCCACGCAATGAAGCATTTGACAAGTACTTCGGAGAAGGCGGTGATCCTGCGCAGTAATGGTGACAAGATGTCATAACACACAGCCATGTTTGATGTTATCCTCGGAAAACCTTAGCACCATCACAACATTAATGGCATAAGTCGACGTCCTTGTGACTGAACCTGCATACATGTGATGATGGTACCGATCTCGGAGATGAAACGTAGAGTCAGGTGCAGCCGGTTAACAAGAAGACAGTCTTTTCTTTATTGTTGTTGGCCTTGCGAACAACTTTAGACTCAGAGTAGAAGAAACTTTAAAGTGAAGGAGCTTGCATGCACAGCCACACGAGCTTTCTTTGGCCCGATTAATTTTTGCGTGACTTCGACTCGGACTCCCCACCACTTTCATGTGAGTATATTGGATGTATTAGGATCGCAAATAATAGCTCAAGGTAATATTAGAACCACGACAATTTTGTTCGGTCGCATTGAATTCCCTCAAGTCAGTCAAGCTCTTCTGGAGCAACGTCGCCGTGGCCCACATTCTCCAATTCAAGCGTGAGTCCCGTGAGCGCCTTCCACTCACAACTTTATCATCGCTCGGTCAATTTCGCCACGTCCTTGCGAGATTCTTATCCGCAGCCATGTCCAATGGAGTCGCATCCGAGTCTGAGCCGAAATCACCTCCGTTATCAAAGAAGGATACACCAGCATTGAAAAAGCTCGCACCATATTGGTACCCGTATACGACTATGGCAAAGGAACGCTGGCTGGGGAGAGAGATTCTAGAAATAGTATCGACGGAATTCAGGGATCGCTCGATGGAGTACTATGTAAGTGCTTAATCATCGATTTTCTCTTTATAATATATCACTATTCATTGCGCAGCGATACGCTCTTGAATCCGGTGTGACAACAATTAATGGCAACGTCGCAAAACCAGATACAGTAGTGAGGAACGGCGATCGTATAGAGTGAGCGCATTCTTTCTTGCGCCGAAAGCCAGCCTTCATTCCGTTGTATGTGTAGGAATGTTGTGCATCGGCATGAACCTCCGGTCACATCTGCACCCGTCAAAATTGTATTGCATGATAAGGAACGCGGCTTCTTGGTTATCGATAAACCCGGTAGCATAGTTCGTCCTTAACAAATCCCCCCACACTATCACTAAACTGGTGTTGTGATACAGCCAGTACACGCCTCTGGTCGCTATTACCGCCACAGCTTAGTGGAGATCCTACATAATGAGTTCCATTTCCCAAAAATCTACAGTGCGTCTCATGTCTCCTCAATATTAGGCTTGCTCACTGAATCGCCGCAGCGATTAATCGCCTAGATAGACTTACATCTGGTCTGATGATCATACCCTTGAATGCCGATCTAGCCCGTTCGCTATCTGCCGAATTCGTCAATGGTCTAGTCCGAAAAGAATACGTTGCTCGCTGCAGAGGAGAATTTCCTGCGTGAGTGTTTAGACTTTGATTGATGCTGATGTCGTGAGGAAATGGACACACAGTGCGGAAATAACTTGCGAAGAACCCCTTCTGACTGTCGATCGACAAATGGGGCTTAATATAGTGCATCCAGATGGAAAGGTACGTGCAGCCTTGCGATGCCAATGACGAATGAAGGTTGCGACAGTTTGCAGCACGCGAAGACGATTTTCAATCGGCTCCATTACGATCCTGCCACTGACACGAGTGTGCTACGATGTGGGACTTGCATTGATATATTGTATTTTATGAACACTCATCAGTTTCCTCAGGTCGCCCCATGACAGGTCGATGTAGGGACTGCACAGATTACAAGTCTGATGCTTCTGACCAACTCCGTTTTAGCACATCAGATACGGGTCCATCTACAATACCTCGGCCATCCAATAGCCAATGATCCCGTGTACTCTGAAGAACGCATATGGGTGAGAGATCTACTGTTGTCTCATCGTGGATACTCCTTACACCTCTTCGTAGGGAGCTAATCTCGGCAAAGGAGGTGTTGACGTTATCCCTTGCGAGCAGCGCGCTGCACCAGCGCCACCGCCACATCTACGGAGCGATGATAGCCCAGAAACTCTTAATCTGGAGCCCTCCGGTGGCACAGGCTCACTAATACCGCTTGATTTAGCCAGTGAGGACGACGAAAAATCTAGAGTGAAGTTACTTCCCCGCGAAACTGGACATGATATCGGAATGGGATCACCTGTCTTGTTATCATCTGAAGCAGTAGGAATTATAATGAGGCTTCGGAACATGAAAGTGAGTGCTACAAGGTATGGGTGAATGAGAGGCGCACTCATAGAAATTAGGATGAAGATGAGGATTGGAGTCGCTGGCGAGATGTCGTATTTCGAGCAAAGGGCACACTCACACCAAAAGACATCCCTCGTGCACCCCTTCCCCCACAAAACAGACGCAAAAAAGGGGGTCCTTCCTTACCTCAAACCCCTATACCACAAGACACATCATTGGCCCCGCAGTTGACGCAAGCAGAAGCTCTGACACGACTCTCGCAGATGGAGGCCCCTCCCCCGGCTGTGGACCCAGCGACAGGAACGCTGTATTGCTCAGAGTGCTACTTACCGTTGCATCCTGATCCGAAACCAGAAAAATTGTATATTTTTCTGCACGCACTTAGATACACAACAAGCCTCGGGTGCTTTGAAACGGATATGCCGGAGTGGGCAGCTGAAGGATGGAAGTGGGACCAAGCCTAGCTGGGTATTACACTACAGTAATCATAATTTACATGGCTCCACAGGGTATTACCCTACAAGGAATTCACCAGGTTATTTGATGAACTTGGCCATAAATTTTCTGTATTACAGAAGTCAGGCGCGGCACAACCAGTAGAACGCATTAGACGTACTTATGAAATTCTGTTCGTAGCAAGTCGTTGACAAAGTGTCCAGATTTGTCTTTCTGGTTGGCTGTCTGGTTCTTGAATATCAAGTCTGAACGGGGTACTTATTGTAAGTGAATGGCGAATGGGAAAGAGTGGGTGGCTTACCATCATCCCATCTCCGTTTCACGGAGAAAGTCCCTGGAACAGTTGTATTTATTCCAGGTGACTGTCCTAATGCTGCGGCAAGATTCAATAGAGGATTTGATGTGGCTATCTCAGCTTCTCGTGCCACTGCAGCACTCGCGCTTTGTTCACGCTCTACGCGGCTTTTCTCTTCTGCGCGCTCCTTCTTGATCTTCTCCAACTCACGCATCAATTCAGCAGTCTCATCCTCCTCGTCAGACTCTTCGTCACTGTAAAATGCGTTGTCAAGGAGAAACACTCAATCAAGAGGTCCAAGGACACTCACCTTTCCTCGTCCTCTGCTCCGTTCGCCTGCGCTTCAGATTCAGCTGTTTTCTCATCTTCTTTCTCATCTTCATCTTCATCATCCTTATCCAACTCCAGAGCTTCCTGCAGTAGCTTCCTCCTCTTGTTACTCTCGTCCTCTATACCCTCCATCGCGTTTCCATTTGTGACAGGTAACGGCGGTTTACCCTCTGCTTTTCGCTTTTTGTTCCGTGCTTCCTCCTCCGCTGCTAGTAGTTCTGCGCGCAAGTCTCTCCGTGCGACCTCGCCTACAGATGTTTGACCAGTTTGCCTGACATATCATGAGTTTCACAACTGAAAGGCGCTAAGTGGACATTACCGAAATTTGAGCTTTGTGTGTGCCGCCATGTCTCGGACGGAGAATTGGCGAGAGCCCCCTTTGACATCGCGAGCTTGAGCTGGATCCCAGGTCGGTCTATGTGCTGTGGACATTGTAACGAAGATTGACGAGTAGGTGTACTTGGAAGCTTCAACTTGAGTACGCGAGAACAAGCAATGGTCAACCACGGCCAGTCGGCACACAAATTCAGATTAAAGCGCCGACAGAACACAAAACCCCCCAGGGTGTTCAATTTCACTCGCCGAAGAATCTGCCGACAACCGACGAAGTAAAATCTTGCACTTGTTCTGACTTGATTCTGACCACTATGTAGGATGCTTTCGTGCAGCCTCTACTGCTTGGTTTCTTGACGCTCTTGTCCACCATAGACAGTGATGTCTGCTGCGGTATCCAATGTTTCCTTGTCTGGATCTGACGCAGAAGATGAAGGGGTTCATGAGGATGGACTGACTGACATGCCGGGCATTGCAGACGCTTACAACGTACATACGGGCTATCTTCCATCACTCCGTGCACACATTCGAGATACTATATCCCACCTCAGTGGGTCTATTGCCTCTTACGATGGTACCCGTCTCGGCCCCCCAACTAAGTCTACTCCCGCTCCTCCAGAGGCTTGCCAAGATGGCACACTCTCTCCACCTGAACTGGTAGAAGAAGACGGTGCTGACTTTGAATCAGAGCTACCGATATGGTGCTCCTCGCTCTCTTCTTGGTCCCAATCAGAGGTAGATGCGTTTTTTCATGCAGTGTCGGTCTACTCTCGCTGGCGGCCGGATTTGATTGCAGATGCGGTAAAGACCAAAGGCGAGGTCGAAGTTGTGGAGTTCCTCATTACCCTGGATTCATATGCCAATTCTCGCGAAACCGAGACCGACCAGAATGTCCGTAAAAGTGTACCGACTCCCCCTGCCGCGATTGAAGTCTCGGATAAGTGGGTAGCCGCGGAAGAGGCCATGGCTGCTGCCATTGCCGTTGAAGAGGAATATGGGGAACGTCAAGAATTAGAAGCGCTAAGGAGAAAGAGGGCCAGTGATGCAAGTGCGGATATGATTCCGAGTGGGAAACGGAGGCGTATTGCAAGCGGAGTTGGCGAAGACGAACTAATGGGGAATGATGAAGAAAGGGATGATGAAGAGGATGATATTCATATCGTCAATGCAGGGAAAGCCCGCTTCGAAAAATGGCACGCGCGTAAGATTGCTGCTTGGAAACGAGAGGATCTGCTCGCGAAGCTCGAGGACGCGCATTTACAAGTCTTAGATGCAATCCTGCGTGAGGATGGCGAGGTGCAGAAAGGGAAGGACCTGACTCATGAGCAAGCTAATGCATCGGACCCTGACACCAGAGTGGATCTTAAAGCACTGTCTCCCATGTCTCGGCGACGCCTTACCAAACGGCTTTATATGCGGCGAAAACGTGCTCAGCTCCGAGGCGAAGATGTGGGTCAGGTCGCAGAAGTATTGTGCCTGGAAAGGATGAAGCCTGGGAGGAAGCCTGGCGGGAAGGGAAAAGGAAGGTCGGTTTCAGTTGCGGAAGTGACTGAAGGGGAGAAGTTACCCTCTGGGAAGAAAGAAAGTGGGAGAAGGACGACTATGACTCCAGAGCTCACTGAACCTGGTTTCCATCCCAGCGACGAAGATAGCCCTGAGGACGCGAACGGAACGACTGCCAAAAAGACTGTCAATATGCCCGGAAAAACGCGTTATCAGAAAACCAGGGCCGAGTTCGAAAATGCTGGAATCGACGGGACCTACCTCCGTAAGCATAGCATGGATCTCTTCCATTATGGGCCTTTGGGAAAGCTCGTGGGGTCTGGCTTGATCACCAATCCCGTCGTTGTTTACTCATTTATTCTGGTACAGGATATTCAAACCGCTCGCTGAATGCCCAGAGGATGATATCAGTGCCTCCTACATCGATGCAGACCTCATGCAGTACCTTCAAGGATCAGTAATCGCATTCACGACGGATGTTATACACCGCGCGATCATATGGAAGGAACAGGACAACGAGCTCAAGGGTCAGAAAAAAGTTTGGAGGGGTGCGCTGGACCAGGTAGCTGTTGTTTCATTCGTGCCATTGATCAACTCACCTGTGTCCTTGCATCTCCCAGATAAACCAAGCAGCGGTCGAACATGCGTTGAAAACAATTGGTATGAGGACCACGAGTAAGCAGGAGTACTTTTCAAAGTTCCTTGACCACTACGATTTGGCTCGGGATAAACAATATCCCAGGCGAAAATCTAGTTCCCCTGTGGCGGCGGATGCAGAGGGCGAGCAGTCGACTGCTGTGGGACATTCCCCCGACATCGAAAGCAACCAGCACGAACCTGAACTTTCCTCCCATCGTGCATTGTACACACCCGCCTTCCTTACTCCCGCCGCATTCAATATCGGTATTGTGGATACTTTCTTCCCGGGCTATGATGCATGTTTTCCATCGAAAACCAACGAGGATTCACGGGAGGAACCGTTACTCTCGGATGAGACAGACGAGGAGGTCCTAGAAGATGAGTTGCAAGAGGATGAGAGGTTGGACCATGCTGATGTAGAAACTGGTAAGAGGTTTGAGGAGCAGTTATGGGCCGAAGTTCAGAGAGAGCGCGGCGTGGCGTCCGAGTGATAAAATTGAGTGCCTCTAATAAAGATAACCCCGTCGCTTTACATGGTTGCTTAGATTATGCCGCACTAATATTAATCCTTCTGATTTCAATGTCGGAACTTGTTGGCAAGTGCAAGAAGACAGGAGGTCGGGCACCATTGCTGAGACAGGGGCTATTACCGAAGACCCGCCAATGTTCGACACAAACCATGCACATTATTGACGATTATCTAGCAAGGGCTTCCCATCGTCCCGCTGGCATAGTATATACTACATACATAGAGCTCTCCGTCTCCATCTGCTAGGTAACTTGTTACAGGTTGCTTATGTATGTTACCTCAAGTTGCTTCGTTCGAGGTTGCTAAATTATTGCTGCGAGGAATTATGCCGATGCCGTACTATCAGACCTTGCAGAAGAAGTAATGTAGTCGTTCTAGTGCCGTACCGGCACTGCGTATCCCAATTAACTCTGGTGGAACATGATGACCCTCTTCATCTTTGATAATCACAATCTGCAAGATATGCTGTCAAGTAAAAAGCTTCATTCAGAAAACGGAAAGGTGAATAGAAGACGCTGCATCAAATCGTGAAGTAAGTAGCAGCGTCCCATCTCGCTTATGAACCGGCCGAGACAACTCAGCGCTGATCACCGAAGCTGGAGAATTGGCTGCCTTGGAGCCTTCAAATAGGATCTCGACTGCTCTGCATAATGCAAGTCCGCAAGCGTTCGGCATATCCAAGTTCTGCCTCCCCTGTAAGTCAAATTTATATTTAAGTCAACGATTTACAGATTCGAGAACAAGGGCTTGCGTTTCAAAGCATATGACAACATGACTCTGGCACTCAGTGGCGCCGAGCGTAGATGTTCCGGAGTTGTAAATGATAATGATAGCCGGAGAAACGATCTAAGTCACATACTTGCCCGAATAAACATTCGTAACGCTGCATTAGTCAACCAATGAAGGACCATCAGTAACGGGTAGTGAGTGTACCCTCATGCCAGGTTTCTTTACTACTGTTCTTTTTGCGCAAACAGTCACTTGTCCAAGAGTCAAGACACGGCTCTGAGAGAGCTGCATGATAGCCGTGGTAGGACATAGCCATCAGTGCATCGTAATTAGCTAGTAGTCATCAAGAACAAATAATGCTTACCTTCATCTTTAACGATTAGCAAAGCCGCGACGAAGGTGGGATATGATACATTGACTCTGAGTCATGATGCGGACGGAGTCGTCTAGCGTGTGCGCGAAATTCGAATTTGATGAGAACTTTAAGTTGCAGTCCATCATTTCTATAAATTGAGCATCGAGCGACGTGTTACTGTAAATTTCATTGGAAGTATCATAGAAATGAGTATTACCAGAGCGCTAGAGTCGAATGTTCGACGTTGAGCGCTGCAAACGTTGAAGGATGTGTATTTGCACGTGTTAGTCACCTTCAAGGGAGAGACGCTTCCTGGGCTCATTCAGAACCATGGTTGCGGAATAATTGGCCGGATCCATCGGTATAAATTTGCACACCAGACGAACTGAACTCGAGTAGTCGTACTCGTCTTGTTCCAAATATCTCACTTTGAACGACTTTGAGGACTGATGGCAAGTCGCTATTCCTTCATTGAAGTTTGTCCTAGCTCATGACAGGCTGACATGGTCTACAGCCACATGGCTATGCAACTCTCGCATCGAGCTCAACTGCAGATGCCAGCGAGAACGTCGATCCGGCTCGGGAATACTTGCTAGCGAATAAGCAGGGCATAACACTTGACACACCTCACGGAGGTTCCCTAGTAGTTCATGAAGATGGTCATAGCTATAACTATTCATACGGACCAAGCGGAATTCCAGGTCTAGTTCGCAATCGTTATGCTGTCGCGTGCGCTGCATTTGCTGGTATTGGCGGTATTTCATTCGGGTACGACCAAGGTGTCATTGCGAATGTCCTGGTCATGAAAGACTTTCTGGCTCATTGGCCAATTGGTCCCTGGGAAAAGGGATTGATGAGTACGCTAAGTCGCGGTCTAGTTTAGTGCCTCCACTCATGCTGAAAATGCCAGCTGCCGTTCTCGAACTTGGGGCATTGTTTGGTGCCATTGCGAGCGGAGTTTTGGCAGACCAGTACTCTAGACGTCGCTCCATTTTCTTCGCGTCTAGTAGGTCCTTTGCTGTTCCTACAAAACTGTGTCCTAACCATCTGGCAGTTATCTTCTGCCTCGGTTCCGGGCTTCAATGCGGGGCGCAGTCGCTCAACATTCTTATACTAGGGCGAGCGATTGGTGGTTTCGGAGTTGGGGCCCTGAGGTGATTTCAAAACCTGAATGTCTACCATTAATTAATTGAGTGGAGGGTAGCATGCTTTCGCCCCTTTATATAGCTGAGATCAGTTCTCCAGAGCTTCGTGGCTCCCTTATGGCACTTGAGCAACTCGCTATTGTCCTAGGAGTTGTGTTTGGCTTTTGGACAGGTTTTCTTACAAGGAACAGTTCGTGAATTCGTTGTGATTTTGAATTTGTGTCTCATTGGTCGTTGTGGTCATAGTTCCTGGATCTGCCTCGTGGAGAATTCCACTGGCGCTCCAGTTCCTCCCAGGTATCTCACTATGCCTTGGGTGCTTTATTTTACCACCCTCACCCCGATTATCGGTGCTCCGGGGTCGGATGGATGAGGCACTGCAAACTTTAGCCAAACTTCGTTTACGCACTCCTGATGAAGCAAAGGAAGATCCGTTGATTCAGGTATTTTTTCTTCTCCCCCTTCTATCCCGGGGCTGAAGTATCGTAGCTTGAATTATTGGAAATGCAAATCAACATTGCTCTTGTACACCGCGAAGCAGATTCAAAAGAGGGATTCTCACGCGAAGCATGGACAAGACTTTTTGGCCGCAAGTACATCAGACGGACGCTTATTGGCGTTATGATCATGTTCTTTCAACGTGAGAGCCATATTGGCGATTTCACATAGCAATCTTGCCTGTTTCTGAACATGGATTGTACTGTAGAATGGAGCGGCATCAACGCACTTCTCTACTATGGCCCTACACTGGTTGAAAGCATAGGGGTGCAAGGGGATACCGTCACCCTTCTCGTTTCAGGCGGGATCGGAATTGTTCAATTCCTCGCCGTTATCCCGGCCATTATATTTCTCGACCAATGGGGTGTGTTTTTCCTTTTCCTGTGATGCTGTGTTTCCTCAAATTTCCTCCCGAAGGCCGTAAACCCATTCTCAGAGGTTCGTACGTTGATTCTCGAATTACCTTTGGCTCATTGCAGTAAAGGTGGTAGCGCGATGATGGCGGTATCACATCTCCTAATTGCAATCTTCGTACGTTCGATATTCGTGATCAACATTCTAACGACCTACAAGAGTTCCTTAGATCCATTTTTTTGAAGATGACTGGGCATCGCACACCACAGCTGCCTGGGTAGCAGTGTTGTATGTTACTTCTCCCTACTTCTCTCCATAACTAATTTCAACATAGTTGCACATACACGTTTACCGCAGCATATGGCATGTCCTTCGGACCCATCGGTTGGGTTCTTCCCAGCGAAGTATTCCCCCTTTCTATGCGAAGCAAGGGCGTATCTCTATCAACGGCTTCAAACTGGATCAACAATTGTCCGTTCCCTTCTCTGCCTCCATAAACCCACACTGACATGACAGCCCCCTTTCCGCCTTCCCCTCTCTTCTTTCGTAGTCTTGATTGGCTTGGTCACGCCGCCGCTGATGGAGATGTCTTCTGCGTAAGTCTTTTCAAATAATCTTAACGTCATGTATCTCTTGTGGACCGGGCACGTCTTCATTTTTTCACAGGGCGACGTTTATGGTTTTTGCATGTGCCTGTTTCGGGGCTTATCTGTGGTCTACTTACGTTGTGCCCGAGACAGCAGGCATTTCACTTGAAGAGATGGACGCAGTATTCGGCTCCGAAGCAGGTCAGGAGGACAGTAAACTGAAATTCGAGGTACGTATTGCCCAGTAAAGGAGTGCTTCTTCTCACTCTTTCCTAGTTGGAACGCGAAGTCGGCCTGCATGATCTGATTAAGAATCTGATTGCTTCGGACACACTAGATCAAGAGTAACAAATTAACAAATTACAATGTCAACAAGATGTGGTATCTATGTATCTAGACTGACCATGTTACCATGTGATCCAGCTACATTGTGTACAGTATAACGGTCTAATTCTCCCGGCAGTACCCGGCATTATACAATGATGAATACTCGCAACAGATTAGTGCGCGTTTTGACCGATATATGATAAGACAGATGAGCGCGGCTCAGGGCGTAGTAAAAAACGTGCAAGGAACGTGTCAAGGAGCGTGTAGGTTGAGACAGGTGGTGAGGTTGCTGTGGGGAATCAGGGACACTAGTTAGGCATTATGAGACGTAGTCCGCCGCCACCCTGTGAGCTTGAGCTTTCCGCTAGTCTTGCGGGAACGAGGGTCAGGTGGGTCCTCTCCTACATGTGATTCGTAGGGTTTGGGGCGGGAATCGCGTTGCTGCGGCACGGGGAAGAAGTGAACCGAGTGATTTGCATTCTGGTACAACATGCGTGACTCGGATTCTTCTAACAATGTCCGCTTGGGAGATAGTGCCGTGTATGATTGAGGGGAAGAAGAAAGGGGCGACTTGAATCCCATGGTCAGACGTGGGGCGACGACGGGAGAACGATAGAGGACACTCACGGGTTTGCGCTGCACTCGCATCATGATAGGATCTAGGCGTCTCCGGAGTACATCGTCTCTTCTCTCCGACTGCGATTGCATCTCCCACAGCTTCTCCGACAGGGCAGGCTGTAGCACCGGCACCTCAACCTCGTCATACACAGCCTCTGCCCAGCATACATCCAAGAAACAATCCTTGGGAGAGTGCAAAAGCTGTTCATCCAAGGCGCTCAAACAGGTAACATCAAAGTCAACTTCGCGTAATGAGCTGTCAAAAATCCATATAGGATCAGGGTCCACCGGGGTCACAGGGACTGGTTCGGGGAGAGTAGGACTCGAGGGATCCTGTGTGAGTGTGTGACTTGGCATGGAGTTCAGAGGAGATACAATGACGTCTGTGTCGGCGGGCATCGGGGGAGTTGGAGGAAGGAAGAAATCGATAGGTGTCGGTGAGCGTGGGGGATCAGGGTGGTCGTAACGTCCCTCTGGAAACAAGTACGCCAAGGGAGGGTCGTGGATCTGCCATTCAGGTTCCTTCGACACGTCTGAATGAGCTCGAGGGCGAGTAAAGAATTCTCCGGTGGGTGGGAAGAAGGGAGTGAGCTGTGGTATACGCTTGGTCAGAAGCCACAGCAAGAGAAGTTGGTACTTACAGGAGAGTCCAGGAAGAAATCATCGATGCTTGTCCTGATAGATGTCGGGAATGATATCTGGGTGACCCTCGCGAAACGGTCGCGGGGAGTGCACTTGTCGACAGTGAACTTCGTATAGTTCAAGTTCATCTGTGCAAAGAGACAATTTTGCAAAGGAAGGGAAGGGGTTCGGCAGAAAATATTACAGCAAGATCAGGCCACCAATGCCTGCTCGGGAGGGGAAGAGAATGTTAGGTGGTTCGCGAATGTCATCGCTATCTTTATCCAAAGCAAAGTATGGGCGTCAAATATTCGTGCTCAGCGTGGGCGGAGGGTCCGAAACCAACCTTGTTTGAAAATGAAACGTAATGGATATCAGCACTAGTTGGAACTTTCCTGTAAGAAGTCAACGGTCGAACTGACCAGAAGTTCATGGGACCGCCGGGTAAAAATCAAGGGAGTCACGGCATGCGCATGGGAAATTCAGCACGATGACTCTCGAATGACTGCATGATCAAGTCAATCAGGTCATAGTTCAACGTGAGCCAGAAGATTGGAACAAATGACAGCGGAAGGAGCGACGGCACCTATTAGGTCACAAAATTAATTATTTGCCCTTTTGGCCCCCAACGAAGGAGGTTAAAAGGCCTGTTCGGTTACTCCAACAGAGTCGAATTCGACGACCCTTGATATTATGGATGGCAAACCCACGTCAATCACTCTCATGTTAGGGATGTTCAGTAGCATCATCATCGGACAGTAGAGGTCATCGATCGTCATTCAGAAGTTAGCGCTTGGACCTGTTTGGACGTCGTCGTTTTTAGGTGTACCTTGGCAAAGAAAAAAAAATTGCCCCCCGCATCATCGGTTGCGCACGCGATGTACCGCGAACTTCGAAGTCAAGCTCCAACTTGAAGGTGTCAAGTCCGTCTTCTGTTTTCCCAGCTTCAGATATGTATTATCATCGCCACTGAGTTCACCCAAGCGTCCTCCGAATCACTCAACAATAACTAACTTATAACCGTGCGCACTTGCACACTCGCAGCCCTTGTCGGACACCGGCGGCAATGCATCCCAACGCATTTAGTCTTGTTGTTGGCAGTACTAGAGTCAGCCAGCCTCCCAACCACCAATTCAGCAGATTGAACGGATCCATAAATCAGTAGCGTCGCTACAAGGTCGGCACTCGGGAGGCTCAGGCAGGTAATATGAAGTTTGGGAGCATCCCGCTCGGAGCCAGGCTCGGTTCCACAAACGGATGCCTCATGTCAACCGCGAATGCACGCGCACGGAACATGTGAAATGTAGGAGTGACTTGGTCCGAATGTCGTGAAAATGGCTCGGTCGGTTAATTCAAGTCAACGTTTTAGGAGAGCCGTGGCCAGCCTGGTTTATATGGCCACGGACAAGTCGGGTGGCATAGCCAAGTCAAACTTCTTTTCTCTCAAGGACGTACGACACGTTAGACTGGTTACGAGTCCAAGAAACGTTAACATTGTGGCCCGTAGGCAGAAGAGAATCCGGAGTCTTTGCAAAATATCGGAAGCCGCTCCTCGTTTAGCTAGTCTCGTATGCGAAGATAGTTAGTTGTTCCTTCACTAAGGCAAATCAATTCTCGTGTTAGTACGTATCATATGTACACCGGTGCATAAGAAATGCTGCTATTATTCCGATATTTTGCTACTGCACAAATAGACTTGACGACGGCAAAGAGAAACGAAGCTAACGCGATGTGTAGTCTCCAGAAGAGAGGAATGAGCTATAGTAGCGGTATTGAGAGCGAGAGTAAAATGAGGAAATTAGCACATCGTCTCAGGTCGGATTCGGTATGGGACGCGATATGTGAGCAGTACAAGTCCGCATTGGCGGAGATAATGAGAGGCATAAGTGAAGCAATGCAATGAGCGTGGTGTGTGCGAGGAACACAAGTTTGGACAAAAGTATCAGGAAAAGATCAAGTTGTGAACTTGGGAATGAACAGAAGGGTAGAAGGTCGACACAAAAATGTGAATAAAGTAACACTAACAACGGCCAGATAAAGGATGCAAAGTGAATAAAGAACATAACAACCAATAGCCCCAATGTGTCCCCTCGCGAGAACACCCGAGGCCATCCATCCCATCCACTCCTTGTTGGCGACTTTTTCGAGAGGGAAAAATACGGGGTATAAGCACTTCCACAACGCTGGACACACCTGACTCTGGGCGATCGACATTTAATTGGATGACTCCATCTCATCTGGCCCAGATACAGTAATGTTGGCACTGTTCACTTCTTCCTCGGGAACAGCAAATTCGGATAGCTCAACAGGCTCGATAGCGCTGACAGGTTCTGCGCTTGGTGGCCCATTTCCACTAGTGCTCCGCCTGATTGAAGAGCCCCCTTGAGGACCCGATCGCGGCGGATTTGCGCATCGATCCTTGCCATGTGCGATGCGCAAGTTCACGTAGTCGGGCTTAATCTTAATGCCGTCGATGGCCTTGATAGCGTTGGAGATATTAGTGAAGTTGACAAAGGCACAGTTCCTGAAAATAGTATCAGAAATCATCATCAACTACCAGCGAAGACGGACGGAACGCACTTCTCCCTGAGGAAATTGACCAGCTCGATATCCCCAAACTCCCCAAAGTCCCTCTTAAGCTTGTCCTCGTTGAACGCCTCAAAGTCCTCGATGTTCCCTACGTAAACGTTCCTTGTTGCCCCTGAGTGCACAGCGAGCGCGAGGCTAGGCGCCAGAGGACCGGAATTCTTGCCCCAACCGATTTTCAGCCGACGGCTATTCAAAGTGAGGCCTTGGTAGGATGCCACTTGGAAGAACGTGAATGCCGCCGCAGGGTCGACAAAGGTGACGAACTACCATGACATAAGTAGATCAGCAAATGTACTTAGCACATCAAAAATAGGACTCACAGCAATATGCTTGTCCTGCATATATCTTACGCTCTGCAACACACCACCACGAATCGCGTTGCACAAATCCTCAGTTGAAGTTTCAGGATGGATGTTGCCCAAGTACACGGTGCGATTGAGGCCTTGGCCACCCGTCATGTCCGTTGCGAAGGGGTATGGTGCAAATGGCGCGCCGAAGGGGTTCGGGCCTCCGGCAGGACTAAGAGTTGCAGATTGAGCGACGAGAGATTGGGCGGCGGCAGCCTGGGCAGCTTGTGCAGCGGCTTGTTGAGACTTGGGAATGTATGCGCAACGATCCTTGCCGTAGTTGACGCGCTTTCCAGCCCAAGCCGGCTCGGTAGGGAGTGTGTTCACCACCTGAATAACTGCCAATCAGACAACAATACGCGGCGACAAATTTAGGTACAACCCACCTTGGTAGCGACTGAGATGCTCAAGAAATGTACGAACCCAATATTTTTGTCGCGGACAATCTTGACTTGATCAATCAACCCGAATCGGCTGAGGTCGTCCCGCAACTGTTCTTCAGTTGTGTTCTCGTCCAGGCCACCAAGGTATACGTTCCGGCTCGCGTTGCTCTGGCTGATCGCGAGACTCACCTGTGCACTGACAGGTGACGGCTTTCCCCACCCGATCTTGAGCTCTTGACCATGAAGGGCGAGCTTCTTGATGGTGGCATCTGCGTGAAACGCGGCAGCGGTTGCACCGTCGAGGAAGGACAGAAAGACGCAGGACTTTTCAGGAAGAACACGAATGGATTCGAGTGGGCCAAAGTGGACGAGGTTAAGAAGCTCATCAACAGATGCGGTGGCGGGGAGGTTTCCGACGTAAACAGTACGTCCCGTGGCATTGGTTGTTGCGGAGAGGGCTGCGGAGATAGCGGCAGGTGAATAGGCGCCAGGGGTTTGGGGAATGTTGACATTTAACGACGGTAGACGAGGTTGCTGTACATAATACATATAAGATTAGCGCTCGGACCGTATCCGTGTCAATAATAAATAAGTTGTAGTACCTGCCCAAAGTTAGCGGCTTGCGCGCCGTAAGGAAAGCCTCCGAGCATGTTCATTCCAGGCATACCCATCCCAAGCATGTTGTACCCAAAGCCTCCATAGGGACCCATACCATTCGGCTGCTGTTGCTGCTGATGTTGTTGTTGCTGTTGGGCAAACGCATTTGGGTTTGCGGGGCTCATTTGAGGGTTCATGCCTGAACCATTTACAGTAGTATTGATCGTAAGGTTCGGAGTAGAGTAAAGTGGGTTAGAGAAGGCAGGGGATGCAGTCTGGAAAGGCTGGTTTATTTGCGCATGTGGGCCGTAACCGTAGTTGGCAAAGGCGTCACGAGTAGCAGGAGTAGGTGTCGCAGCGGAAGTGTTAGAAGCGTTAAATGTGGGTGACCAACGAGCCTTTTTGGCATCAGGACCTCCGACGGTATCCATAGACCTCTGTTTTGGAGATGAATTGGGCGGAGATGAACATTTGAAAAGGACAGACCTTCATCATGTCGAAGTCAAAGCCGTAAGAATGGTAGTGAGTTGCAAAAGCTGTTTGAGAGTCGTCCATGGTATGAGGGAGTGGGGGGTATGAAATGGATTGAGAAGGAGGGATGTATGTAGATTTTTTTAAGAAAAAGACAAGGAACAAGTTAGAAAGTGTTTTTCAAAAAGGAATAATGAATGACAAGAGGTAGGGAGCGTGGGGTAGGGCAGAATATGCAGCAAGTACTAGTG
>PVYJ01004042.1:0-10708 GCA_002995095.1 Rhizopogon sp. AM-2018a | reverse complement strand
TTTTGAAGTTGGTTGGCAAAAAACATTGTCCGAACAGACTCTAATGCATCTTCAAAGGTTCATGCACCGCGTGCTTAGTAATATCAAGCACTGAGGTTAGGCTAGCCTCATGTACGAACGGATCCAAACTTCATGTCATGATCATATGATGCACAATTCCACATTGCAGGTGGTTTACTAGTCTCGAACCAGAGGTTTTAGGAAGGAGAAAACTCCAAGCTCCCGGGCCTGATGAATCGAATAATTTCAGGAGCGTCACATCGTGACGTCAGAACCTTCCGAATGCCACGGGCTCGTTATCGATTCATCGCGAAGACCTTGGTTTGCGGTGAGCGCTTCCTGGTGGTAGGAAACTTCAAATTTCCAATGCGCTGGTCTCAGTGCCATGATCAACCTCGTTGAACCGCATATGATGGAAAAAAGTTCAAGTTGATAATCCATCTGCTTCCGAAATGAAGCAACGACTTGGGCGGTGGGTTACAGATTTCATTGACGATTGGATCAACTTGAATGTTCCATATCTGTCTTACTGACCAGCCAGCTTTCAGGAGCTTTGATCACCCTCTACTTAGTCTAGTAGGGGAACTTCCTTTCGAAAAGTCTCTGCTGTGGTCTCGTGCCCTTGTCACAGATGAACTATGATCGTGTTTGCGCCGCCTCAAGACTGGAATTCTTTTGAACCCTATCGCTCAGCTGATATCGATGGATTGAGCGCCAACGCACGGAAGTAATGCTATAAAGACGATCTCCTGGGAGTCTCACTCAAGTTTAACAAACCAAATTTTCACGATGCGCAACTCATACCAGTCTTCTCAATACCAGTCGATGAGGACCATGACATCGGGGACAGAATCTCGTTCTGGGCGTGCTAGTCCTTCTGGTTTCAACAACTCGATGCCAGAAGCCCGTTCTGGGTCCTATCAACAACGCCCATATTCGCCTTCGAATCAACGACCAGGACAGTACGACAACGCTCAGTACACGAAGCCACTTGAATATGGACGGCCTCATGTTCCAGGATCGCCTCCTGTCCCGGGATCGTTTCCGACTCCCATGTCAGCACTTAGCAGCGATTCGACCTTCACTACCACTAGTAGGCACAAGAACAGTTGGCTGGAAGAAGCTAGAGAAAGCACCGCTAACTTCAAAAAGCATGGCTCACCATTGCCGCTTGTATGGGTAAGAGTATCGACCTCCAAGGTTGTGAATGGTCGCTAAATGATCTCAAAGATCTTAGTAGAAGATAAAACCATTCCGCCGAATGCCGTTCCTTTCGGCGAAGACCGCAATGGAAGCACGTACTTCATTGCGCGTGCTCATTTGGAGGTGATTTTTATACCATAAAATCCAGCTCAAGGACGCTCACATTCGGGTCACAGGGGGGGTTTCGTAAGTGCTATTAGCACGGAGTACCGCCAACCTTTATCAACAACTCCACAGATATTGGAAAAGTTGGCCATCACACCCCAGGTGCCCTGATCACCTTCGTCGGCAAGGAGCACGTGGTACGTGTGTATCTGATGTTCGCATTCTTCAACTCTAGTCCTTGACGAACCATGGGGTACCAGATTGAAAAATACGAGGTTCTGGTATGCGCATCTCAGCTGCGCTGGGGTCTACCGTCTCATGATGCGGTGGGAACGTTAGTTCCGGGCACCGTCATCCTTGCTCGCCAGCAACACAGCGGACCTGAGCTCAGCCACACTAAATCAGTCAGTTTCGGACATGAGTTCGGTCGCACTAAGACAGGCAATTCTTCGTGGTCACGCGAGACTAGGGAGAGGGAGTCGGCGTCTTCCTTTGAAACTACTCTCCGTGTAGATGATATACCTCGATTTATTCCTGGCCCTCCCAGGATGAAAGAGGAAGAACTGCGACGTGTCGCGTGCGTACTCACTGCTCATTATCGCTAAAATTTCTGACTGTGTTCATATTAGTGAGTACAAGACTGTTATACTGATCGATGATTCCCTCTCAGTGAGGCTGCATTATCGAGAATTTGAGCATGACACTTATGCGTTTTGTACATTAGATGACCGAGGGTGATTCTTGGAACCAAGTCGGGGAGGCTCTAGCTGGCATTGTCGACATCGCCATGCAGTATGGATCCAAAGGACTTGATCTTCATTTCATGCATGAAGAGCAGTATGCCGAAAATATCAAGGTATGGGGACTCCATCCTAAAGTCGTATCAATGTAGCTCATGGTTTGAATTAGACTCGATATGATGTCCAGAAACTTTTCGAGCAGTACGGTCCAAATGGTATGTAACAGATTTAGTGAACTTCTTAACTGCATTACATCCTTTAATCAGGCGAGGACACACCGACGGGAGCGAGACTCGGCCAGATCATTGACATGTACTTGCCACTCGTTGAACACCCGAACTCCACCCATGAACCGGTTTCTATCATTGTCATCACCGATGGAGCCGCTAGTAAGCTTGTCATTCCATACCTTGCTTCGCATATCTGACATATGCGGACAGCTGATGGCGAAGAACTTATACGATACATCGTCGAGGCTGCCAGTCGCCTCGACAGGCAGCGGGTTCCTCTTGATAAATTCGGTATCCAATTCGTGCAGATTGGCATGGATGAAGAGGCCGCAAGGGCGCTGCAAGTGTTAGATGACGATCTTTCTGCCCGCTTCAAGATTCGGGTAGGATTTTCATTCATGATTTGTATGACATTCTTTCCTCACTGACTATGCAGGACATCGTGGACGCCACCCCGTTCGACCATACCCAGGGCCCGTTCAGCACGGATTACATGCTCAAGATCCTCATCGGAAGTCTCAACAAAGAACTCGACAATGCCCCTCCCAATGAGGTGCTGTCTCCGGACAGGAAGCGTGCAACCTTGTCGCCGCCTGCCTTTGACACACGCTCTCCTCCTATGCCGAGGCCTAGCTCTCCATATGTGCCTGTTGGTAACTTACTGTAATGCGCCTGAGCGATGGAAGGGAGCATGGAATTTCGATAAATCCGTGATGATGCACAATAGATTCCGCATCACGATTTCTTTTTACATATTTTCTTGTTAAAGTCGATGTAGTTGCCTCGTGTCAGTGAATTGCTAGGCTAATCACCCTGGCGTTTGTTTGTCTATACTACAAAAATATGTGAATAGTATTGCCATTGGATCTCGTACTAGTATGACTTGTAGCTAGGACTGGAAAACAACAATCAATGAATCCCATTGCAAAATGCAGAGATGATGTCACTGGTATCATATGTACTCGATGAAATTATAGATCTGGTAATTCGGGAATTGGAGATTGCACCGGAACGTGGTCAATAACGGAGATGTAGAATTTAAGAAAAGGGGAGAAGCGAAATGCGAGAATGTGGCAAGATGCGAGTGGTGCTTGTGTAAGTTAGAAAAGGGTGAGAGGCATGTACCCCGATTATCGCAACCATCAACAAAAATCGCAACGCCCTCAATGGTAGAACATCAACCAATCAATGATTTAGGGTGTGATGTTCACACATCGACTCGGAAGCTCATCACCTGTGGCAAATATGCAGCACCTGCAAGATCGAGAATGTGAACGTCATCGAAAACGTCGTGACCATTGAACTGATGGAGCGTCAGTATTTGAGAAAACCCGGCTCAATAAGGAATAAAAAGACCCACCCCTCCAAAGACAAACAACCTACTATCTGCAAGAATCGTCACGTGGTATCCGCGCGCAGAAGGCGGTTTGCCTTTAACGGTCCGTGGTTCATATTGGAGGTTCACTGTTCCCGAGGGTGTCAGAACGAAGACTGTCAATCAGATATGTGCTCACCAAGGTTAAACAAAACAACATCTTCTTTGTATGCCCCACCATCATGTCCGCCGACAAGGAAGAGGTAGCTTCCAACTTGCGTAGAGGTGTGCGAAAGTCGTCGGTGAGAGATCTGGAGATTGATTTGGGTCCATGAGAGATTATCTGCCGGAAGCACTTAGCAATCACAAATGGAGGACTAGCTGGCCCTAGGGCGATACATTAACGACGCACCAAGATTCAAACACCACACATCTGAAAAACATTCTCTCCCATCGCTTCCTCCTACCACAATCATCACATTTCCTACCAGATTGGCAGTATGGTATCCTCTCGGTGCCGGCGCCTTACCGGTCGTTTCGAGGAGGGACCAGCGAAGACCACCGCTGGCCGATCCACCGAAAGAACCACCATATGACCGATGTGTCCCGTACGACCCATGGGAGTACGACATAGTCTGCTTGAAAACTTAGTACCCTCAACAACGTTATGCGAAACCAGGAAGAACGTACAGCTTGTGAGGTAGGATCTAGCCGTGAAACGTCAAGCGTCCACAGATCGTTGAGCGCTGTGAGGCCATTTCCACCTCCAAATATGTAGATTTTTCCGTTATACAGGACGGCGGTGTGGGCACGACGCGGGGCTGGATGGACGGGGCCCTGCTGAGGGTTTTGCGGTTGAGATGTGGGGTTCTGTGATGAAGACTGGGAGTGAGGAAAGTTGGGACAGAACCAGGAACGCGTTGTAGTGTCAAATATGTATGTACTGTCATAGTACACCGGGCCCTGGCCCCCACCGAAGATGACAATTTTACGGTCCACAAGGGTGGCAGTATGGGCACGACAGGGTGGTGGTACGTCACCGAGAGTTTCTGGACGCGACCAGTGCATTGTTTCTGTCCATCACCCATCAGCATACCACAAATGAAGTGTACGCGGAAAGGGTAGCTTTACCAGTATCGAAGCAGTAGACGTCCCTCCAACACCCTTTGTCATCACATCCTCCGAATAACCACGCAACAGGATCTACAAGTGTGACCGTATGAGCCCTGAACGAACGCATGGGAAGGAGACCATGGACGGGAGCACGTGACCAATACATAGCAGTGGCAGGCGCTGGGGGATCGTCGGAGTGCGGCAGATGAGGAGTCCCACGGACGTGTGGTTTACTCTTTGAAGAGTATTTTCCTTCTTTCGCAGAGGGCGAGGAGGGGCGCCTTTTTATCGAGGCGGATATAGAGTCAGTGGGACCAGCAGTAGAAGTGTGACGCAAAGAAGAAGACTTCCGAGAAGCGGGAGCACGGGGTGTGCCAGGTAATGTTTGGGTTGGTGTACCGACTGGCGTTTGGCCCGCAGTTGGAGTGTTCATAGCAGCGCTAGCAGATGCAAGCTGCCCACCGACGTTAAACGTGGATG
Organism: Rhizopogon sp. AM-2018a; assembly: GCA_002995095.1. Taxonomy (NCBI): domain Eukaryota; kingdom Fungi; phylum Basidiomycota; class Agaricomycetes; order Boletales; family Rhizopogonaceae; genus Rhizopogon; species Rhizopogon sp. AM-2018a. The sequence goes on along the minus strand of PVYJ01004042.1, from coordinate 5,522 downwards.
TCGAGGCAGTTGCTTGGTGGGTCGGGTGCAAGTACGGTGAATGGGTGCCGGTGCTGCTAGGCTGGACTGTCCGCAAATGCGAATCATCTTGGACGGAGAGCGAGCTCATGGCGTCGTTTTCGTCGTCGTCAAACGTCGCGAAGAGCAGGGTCGATGCCGCGGTTGAGTGTGTCGCAACCAGGTCTAGGTTGTGCCGCCCCCGCTGTGCCATGGCGATCTGAATTGATCAACTCGTGGGAAAATGCCACTACAATGAGGGCTGTAATGGACAATTGTAATTGAAAGAAGGAACGGACCGAACGGTGGCAGGGCCTGACTGCTGAGCGCCGTTTCTCCACTTCCAGCATGATGAGCTCGGAACTGCTCGTGCGGATTTCACCGAGTAAGAGTTTTCTGACATTTCCTATTGACAGCGCTACATAGATCATTGTAGATAAGGCCTCCTTTCCTGTGCAAGGATGCCTCGAGGTGCGCTGCCACAAATTCTATCTCTACCTCGTGCCACCTCGTGTCTCGCTTACCTGCCGAAACTCAAGTCAGCGGTTGTGCGATGGTCGCGGACTCGCGGGGACTCCCTTCTAGAATCTAAACCGAAGAATCTGAACCATAATAAGTGTTTCGTTCCCTATCCTACTAGTTACTGTTGGTAGTCTTCGAGGCAATGTAGATCTCCGCAGTTCCCCGTTCACATGACTAGCTGTGCTATCAAAATAAGATCATGTCCGTTAACAGTAACTTTGGTCCCCCCAGCAGGTATCGATAGACTCCATCTTGACCTGGTTTGACCTTTCTGTCCCAAAGATATGGCCCAGGTATCGTCATCGAAGGTGAGACTCGTCTTCTCATGTCAACGGCAGCCATTGTCGAGCTTTTGAACCTTCTCAGAGCCAGAACGAACATGATCGACGCGTGGCATTGCTGAACGGGACGATAACAGTGATCGATACCGCAAAGTCTATCGTGCCTAGTGTTCTCGTACAAAGCATTCTCTCAACAGTGTCAAACATCTTGACGATCACAAAAGTAAATTATTCTTGATCATTCCTTCAGGCGGCTCGGTTTGATCATTTTTTGCTTAGAATACCCTGCAGAACGAGGACGATTTCCGCGGATTGATCGAGCAATGCCGAGTGATTTGTGATGTCGTTACCAAGGCTACCGAAGGCCAGGCAGATAGCGACTTGAATATCGAGCTCAGCGACATCATAATCAGCCTCAAACAGTGGGTTCTTCATAAAAATAAAAGAATTATCTGACATCATTGCAGCTTTGTTCAAAATATTCACGATGAAGTAGTGTCTGCAAGTGAGCGCAGCGTCACCCAGAGAGCCCTTTTCGCGCAGTCCGACATAGGCAAGATTTCATCTTGGGTGCGCGAACTGGACAGGCGTGTATCGCTTATCAACGTAAGCCGTGGCGTTGTTACTCTATACTAGGCTACCATTCAATTGACCGTTCGCTAAGATGCACCTGGGCATAATTAACCAGCGCACGATGAATCAACTGAATCGGCAGATCAAAAGACCAAACATCATTAATGCAGATCGAAGTTGGCACGTCTTCCTTCCGAACGCACCTTCCCCTTTCTTTGGAAGAGATCATTTCGTTGTCCGTGTCGCCGAGCTACTTCTCAATCGACGTCATGTCACACTTTGCGGACCAGGAGGTATCGGAAAGACCTCCCTCGCGAAAGCTGTCATCCACGATTCACTCGTAGCTGAGAGGTTTCGACACCGTCGTTTCTTTACATCCTTCGATGGCATCGACACCGCCCAGATATCCACAAGAACAGTCAGGGAACAGGTTTGCAGAGCGGTCGGATTGGACGGCCGCTTCAACGAACCGTGGGAAGAAGTGATGGCGTTCCTAACACGCGAAGACACAATTCTCGTCATTGATAATGCAGAGGCTCTGGCGGCAACCAGAAACGCAGATTCCGTGGCCCGTATCATTGACGACCTCGCATCATCGCCATCTATGGTTATCTTAGTCACGACCCGAAGCAAATACACCTTCGCACCTTACCTTATCACTCAAGTCGTGAGTGTTCCGACACTAGAACGCAAGTATGCTCAGGAAACTTTCGAGCACTTGTGCCCACAACAAATTCCTGCGGACATTGTTGACGAGTTATTGCATGGTGTGGATAACCATCCGCTATCAGTCAATCTCCTTGCTCGTCGGGCAGCTCAGCATGAATGGACTGGGACAGAACTACTTTCAGCATGGAAAACACAACAAGCAGCACTATTGGAGAATGGTGAAGGAAAATCCCAGAGCCTGCGTGCTACTGTCGAGCTCACTTTGAATGCACCGTCGGTAACCGGCCTTGGCGATGATGCTCGAAAACTTCTCGAGATTATCGCCTTTTTCCCGCAGGGCCTCGGCACTATAAGGGTGAAAGCCATTTGTCCTTCCGCGACGGAGATTGTGGATGCCTTATGTATGCATTCAATGCTCCATCGCGAGGGAAATTGTTTCACCATGTTGACACCGATGCGGCTGTACATGCGTCATAAGATGCCAATCCCTGACGCAATTGTTCTCAATACAATTAGGAGCATGTACTACAGAGAGCTCTCTGGTACCATCGAACAACGTCAGGCTCTAATTGTGGATGAAGATATCAACATCGAACACCTTATTGCCTTCGATTTCCGCAGGACCATCAATCTGGACGACAGTTGCCGTGCTTGTTCATTGTTCCTGGAAAATCTCGCAATGTACAAACCTCGGCCAACAGAGCTTACCACAATGCTTCAAGAGCTCCCAGTGCGGTCCTCAGGCCTGCTTGCAAAAGTCATCAGTCGGCCTGCTAAGAATGCAGTTTCAGTTCGCAACAAGAATCTGCTTGTGAAGTCTGCTGGAACTCTCGCATCGTCTGTAAGACGCAGCAAGTTAACGTCTACATTCCTTCGAACATTATTTGTTCGGTGAAGATGTTTCTCTCCCGGTTCTCCCTCATATTAACATGTTCTATCAGCGTCAATCTTCGAAATGATAGGCCCAACGAGAATCTGCATGCAGCAATGAAACCTAAACATGTGCGACATTTGCAAGGTGTTGTACGTCCATTCTTGCACCGTAATCGTCTCCGGGGTATATCATCCCCAACAACCCCCGCAGTCACCGTTTCGCCCATTCACTCTTGTCCCTCGCTTCCGTCATTTCATTTTCTTTTACAAGAACATCGTGGTGTTCTTGCGCTCTTCACCATGGAAATATGTAGCCTGAGTCGCAAGGCACAGTCATTGTTCGAAGAATTTGCACACAGCAAAAACTCGGATAGTCCTGTTGTTTTTGTGCACGTGGATCTCAATTCCTCCAGTGATGCAGCTGCAGTGGGCATTGAGTTTGGAGTCCGTGCTAACCCCACATTTCTTTTTTTCGTAGGAGGAACGAAGGTTAGCCTCTGCGCGCTTCGTTCTGTTCAGTGGCTTACTTAACCGCGCAGGTGTATGAGATACAAGGATGTGATATCCAGCAACTGCGTATAGTGCTCGCGATGTATTTACATCCAGGTTTGCCGAATTAAGTCGTTCTCCATCACAGTACATTGACTATGCAATAGTTCATCCACACTTGTCAATATCCCTTCCGGCTTTGGACTTGCAGACCCTTGAGCCTATTCTTTATAAGAAGTTCCCCGATCTAGATGTTGTATCAGCAAAGCTGAGAGGTTTCCTTGATGATTCCGCCACACCCTGGTTTCAACCTTGCGATACGTCCCTATCCAAAGCTGATACCATGGAGATCTTGTTCGGGACGATTTTTCCGTATATCAAGGCTTCTACCTCCTCACAGTGCTTGCCTATGGACCCTCTTTTTGATCTTTGGCATGACGTCACGAGCAGTATCTCGTGGAACGTTCCGGGAGACCAACTCTTTCCACTGGTGGATCTGTGGCGGATAGCACTCCTTGACCCAAAAGTCTCCTCTTGGTGCGCCGATAGAATTGGCCTTAACGGCCCCCTTGGACTGTTGTTATCTAAGGCGTGCCAAGAGTCCTCGAAGAAGTACCTCTTGACACTCCTCCGTATGCTCTCCAATGCATTCTGGCATAGGGCACTGGGATGGAAAGTCCTCCTGTCGTCACAGAACAATCTAGCCATTCTGCTGGAACATACTTTAGCCCACGAAGATCACGGTATCCGGCTAAGCGCGTCAAGCTTGGCTTTCAACACCTTTGCTCGCCTGCAAGAGCTCAGACTTGAGAATTTGCAGAAGGGCGACGAAGAAGAAACTGATCATTTGGAGATGGAAATATCCCTGACTGTTTTGAATGTTGAATGGGAAGCGTCAGTCCTGTGTGCAATTGTTGCAGCAATTGAACGCGAGAGCGAATGTGACATTGGTATTTTTGGTTGCTTTCGCTCATGTTCGCGTTTTTGATTTGGTTGCTCGCTTTCGTTACAGCTCACCGCCAAGTCGCAGCATTGGGCCTGATTTTGCGATTCTCCCCTTTCATTGACCACTTGTTACGACTTCTCGCCGCCTTACATGCTCAAAGCATTTTAAAGAACAAGCTCAGGGAACAGCAGGGAAATTGGAAAATGACTGTATGCACACTTTTGGAGGAAGTCGCAGATAAACTATGCCCTCCAAGTGTCTTGATTTGAAGCATAGTTGAAGTTCGCTAGAACTCTCCGTACCTAGGTGGAGCTATGAATTCGTGACAATAATATCTAATGCTTCAGTTTCGGGTCAATTTCCCGATGACCGACGCCGGGCTGTGTGTAGTAGCCTCGGTCACTGACTCACAATGCCAGTAAGTAATCCCAAACTTGGGCGCTCTGCCAGCTCAAGTTCTCATGATCCACGTCAAGAGTATCACCTGGGGCTATGACTGGACTAAATTGCCTGAAAGAGACGCACTCGTTGTATAAAGCTGAAGATAATAGTAGTTTTCGACTCAATAAAAAAAAAACACCATCAGGCCCTACCATTACCCTCTCCTGAATTGCAACTATGAAATTCATCGCACTCACCACTATGATCGTGTCTGTCGCAGTAATGGTTGGCGCAGATGACACACAGATCATCGGCCACCCCTGCGCCGAAACTAGTGAGTACTTTGCAGTCTAGCGAGTGCGGACCTCAGACTGTATGCTTACGGCTGCTCACAGACAATTTTGAGTGCGGACATTTAGCAAGTCATAAGAATGGGATTGCGTTCGTGTTTTGGTGTGGATCACAGAACACAATCATTGATTATGTGGATTGCAATTGTGACACTTGCTGCGTAGACTCGAGTCCGGGAATCACATATGCATACTGTACGATGCCACACGGTTGAAGTTGAGTTACAACCATTTGCATAAAGGATGGCAGTTCCCGCGATTTTTCGTTCAATTAGGAAACTTTAGACTTAGTGAAATTTCGTCGTCAAACCCTGTATTCAAGGTATCACCCTATATCACCATGCCACAAATAACTGCGCATATCAATAAGAAACACACAAGCCTGCTCGATCATGAGTCATGACAGTGACCTCGATACCAGTGCCAAGGATGATATTCGGA
>PVYJ01004018.1:0-12155 GCA_002995095.1 Rhizopogon sp. AM-2018a | reverse complement strand
AACACTGACTTGCACCGTCTTGCACAATGATTCGATGTGAAGCTTGTACAACTCGAAGGCGGCTATGCTACTCGCGACTTCAGTTTGTCAGAATTCAAATATTCAAAGTTCAACTGACAGTGACTACGTTCAAAATTCCCTTCCTTCGTGCAACAACTTGTGAAAGTTTTACACTGCTGCTACTAGCGCATCGATTCCGATCAAACTCAGAGCTATTTAACACTTGCACTCGCCAGGCTTGCATGTACACCTGCATATTTCTGAATTAGACCAAACACATCGACTGCCTGCAAGCGCTACTCACGATGGAGTACAGTGACAGTTGGGGTTGTCACAGTTGTAGTCGAAAACGGCCTGGACCTGCGCAGTGAAGGAAAATCATAACAAAAACCCTGTTGCAATGAAGGAGGTAGGCCTACAGTGGCATACATATTGAATGGGTTAAAGAGCATGAGTTAATGAGTTAAAAGTCTTCATGGTTGGCTGCTACCGCACTTCTGTCAGACGTCTCAGTATCGAGGCGCGACTCAAACACAATAACAATGACCTTAATACTGAAAGAAGAGATGAGCACAACGTTAGCGAAGAAAGGGGGAACTCAACAAGAATGTATCTAAGTAATCATAAAGCAAGCGTGCGTAAACAACGTATCCCTTGACCAAAGCAAAGAGTTCATAACGACTTCATACACAATGTCTATAGATTTCGTGTGCATGGTCTTGTTGAACTTACGACAGTGGATGGAACATTGTCATTAAGGTGGAGTAACTGATGCTCTGTACACTCACATCAGGAATGGACAGGGGTCAATCGTACTCCGCAAATAGACTGAGCTTTCTTCGAAGATCACAGTCAGTCCCACAGTCATGTGATTCGGCGCATCCCAGAGGAGGGGGACTAGAAGTCAACCCGGTCGTATGCTTAAAGGCAGACATGGGCCTAGGCATTGCCCATGAATTAAGGTGACTCCAAGAGAGTGATCAACGTCCGATCATGGGACCGGATTCCACTCTCGTCACACTCAAAGACAAGTGTAACTTAGCGGTTAAGTCCTTTGATGAGCGCCCCGCACCGGCAACAACGGGCAACAATGGTAAACCTGACACGCTGCGCCCAAGGTCTCGAATCATTGCTAATGCATCGGCGTGCAATCAATCTGAAACCCAAACGAAAACGATGAATTGCAATTCGGGGTATACACGTAGCATGCGACCAAAGACCAACCAAGACCAATACCCATCGATCAAGCATAACATGAACATAAACATAACAGTCTCCTCACATCTCCGCAAATCTCAAACCAATGTTAGTTCCCAGCGCAGCCAACAACACGAAACAAAGAACCGTCGGACCATATTTGTCGTAATAAAGCCCCTCTGCTGATCGCGCACGCAGACGCAGCGCGCGGTAGACAAAGATAATAGCCGAATATGCGATAGCGAGCAGCGCAGCGAGGGTGAACATCGCAGCGCTAATCAAGCCGCGCGGATCATCCGCAGGCACAAAGTTCAACAGTGTCGTGGCGATCGATCCGATAAGGACTGCGAAGCTGAGCCATTTCTGCGTCATGAGCGTGAGTGTGATTCTGCCACCAGCGGAAGAATAATTGAAAGAAAAGAGTCGTACCAAGAACGTCCGCTCATTTGCGAAATACACCTTCGGCTCGATACGGACAGGAACCGCGATCCGCTTGCCGGAGGGCGCAGTCCAGTCTCTCACCAATAACCGCTCCTCCTCTCGCAGATTCTCCTCGTCCAGACCAACCGCATCCTCTTCCGTTTCACGCACCACGCCATTTTGCGCACGCGGTGGCACATTCTTCTTCGCCTGCAGACGCTCGCGAAGTCGCTCGTCGAACGCAGAAGACGGCGCGAGTGGGTCGATCGATACCTCACTATGTACCCTCTGTAGTTGCGACTGCTTCCCTGACGCAGGACGTGCCTTCAACAACGGTGTCCGCTCGTCATCCATTTCCGCATCATCTGCGTCTGCATCTGTGGGAGCACTGCTACTTCCAGCGGGGGCGTCGCGTTCTTTGAGAGACTGCTCGCGGAAGGCGATAGCAGCTGCTACGTCCTCATGCGGCAGCCCCGTGCGCCGGTCTTCGTCTTTAGCAGGCGCCAAATCCATCTCCTCATCTTCTTCGCCCTCAGAGACGGGCTCGACGTAGGAGTGTGCAGGCGAGATGTCGCCGGGAGAATGCAGTTCAGAGGTGGTCTTTGAGGGGCGTTCGACGGTGAGGTAACCGGTGTTGGGCTTGAGGATATCAGTGTCCACTGGAGGTGAAATGGAATGAGTAAGCAGAAAAATGGGTGCATGTTTTTGCAACTCACTCTGGGGCAGCCAGAACGGCACGAGATCTACACGATTTGGCAGTAGGGTCGCGCAGCCGTGGATAAATTTACTACGTAATGGAAGTTTGTTAGTGGAATTCTATGGCTTGGCGGTGAGAATTATGATGATACCTGAACTTGGGAACAGCTTCGACGAGGTGGGACTGGACGAGATCTGTCACCCACTTGGGGGGCTCTTGTCCGAATTGGGTCTGGAGTTTAACTTCCAAAACGCCATACCTTTGAAAATATCAACGTTCCATAGAATCAGCTCCATAACGAAGACCCACTTGAAAGGCTCCTTATCCTCCGCTGGCAGCTGGTCAAAAGGATAATCGATGCCAATGTCGGTTCGTCGCCAGTTATCGCCAGCGCGCGACTTTCCATCCCAATTGTCCTCTCGAACCATGGTGAGTTCAGTATCAAGCGATATCCGTACGCGCGGATCTCCTGGGAGCTGGAAGGCAGTTCGGTTGTAAAACGTCCTCATGACTAGGATATCATCAGCAAATCAGTTGAACGTGACGCGAGATGATATACCCGGTCGGAGCTGCTTCGTAAGAATACGGTACTGAACCTCGCTCGCAAGCTGGATCATGGAATCGACTTCGGCTTGGGTCTTCTTGCCCTTATCGGCTAGAGCCTGGAGCTCCTCGTCCATGGTGTATTCTCCGCGCAGAAAAGCGTTCACGAGATGTTCTTTGATCGCAAAACGCGCCTTGACGGATTTTTCACCCGTCCAGTCTTCTCTATGTGTCTTGCGCTCGACGAAGATCTGAAGAGGGACGTTGAGAACGATCTTGACAAATCAAGAATGGGCACACTAACGGTTTTGACATCTGTGTCACCGTACCAGCGTAGACGGATGGCTTCAGCACCCTCTGTCTTCTCCAGTCGACCGAGGTACAGTTCAAGATCTTCATTGTCAAAGTATATCGAAGTAATCGCTGCGAAACGCATGGACATTACGTCTTTTGTTCAAGAATCGTCAAACGTACCAGCATCCTTCGCATCAAATTCCTTTTCCGCATTAAATACTGTAAATGATGGGTTGAAAAAAAAGTACTGGCATGGGATTATCACCTACCAAGGACAGGTAGATGTCGCAGAATAGCAAGCTTTAGCGGCACAAGGTTATCTGGATGCACCTATAATCGTTCTGTAAATGTAATTTGACTGGAGAAAGAACACATACCCAATACTTGGTCGTCTGACGCACAAAGGCGCTTTGGCTCCCGCCTGCGCTTGAGTCACCTTGTACCGGATGGCCGCGTGTGCGAACCAGGTCATAAAGTTTGGATAGCTTGACGATCAAGGCGTCCCAATTGTACTTATAGAAAGGTCGAGCCTCCAGATAGTCTTGAATGAACGTGGGTTTGAGGGGACGGTTCGTTATTTTCTGGAGGTGACAACTAAGAAAGGCACGGGAGGAAAATGTCCAGAAAACGCACATCATGTTTCTATTAGAGAGAGATTTAGTGAGGGGCGAAAAAGGGAGGGGTGAGTGAATTGACCTTTAAAATTTTGAGGAAACCAGTGATATTCAATTTTGTGTACAGGGCCAAGTCGTGAACGTCTGCGACAAGGGTAGCAACTTCTTCTTCGAGACCGTGAAAGAGGTCTTCAAGTGATACATCAGACTGATTGTCATCCATGTCATCATCATCATCGTCAGAACCCTCGTCGGGCCCGTAGTCAGAGGGGCGTGCTTGGTGAGATTCTGGATCAGAGGAGAGAGTGGGGGACGAAGGAGATTGAGCAGATTCTTGTGCGACGAGTTTGTGGACGTCTTTTTCAGCATCCCGTATACGGCGAGACAACTCTGCGGTCTGAACAGTTCAGCTCGAGCTGATAGGATGAACTAATTGATGAAGGTGTACCTTCTGTTTCTGGAAATCATGAACTTTATCAAGCTCTGTTTGAAGCATGGAAGTAAATTCGCGTTCATCTTTATCGTCCCAGTCATGGGAGGTGGTGCGAGCCTATGAACATACAACATATGAGGATGGTTCGGGCAGTTTGCAGAGAGAATTACTTTGAGTTCGCGCTTCAACAAATTGTAGTCGATATAAAAGGGTCTCCACTCATCATAAAGATTAGTCTGTCAAGGCAAGGCAACTTGTCGGCGGGGCTTTGGTTCATGTGACATACGGAAAATGACGCACCGTGATTTTCCTGCCAAACTTCATTGTGAACGGCTAGCGATGAACTCAGTGGTTTGACAAGCACCCCCAGTGTTTGAGTCGAGGATTAATATTTGTCAGCAGAGTCTGTACGTAACGGTATTGCCGGTCCGAACTCGATGGGTCAAGTTATGTAATATAATAATATGAACGGTAATTCGAGGAAGTGCACAAGATTGCCGTTCACACGCCAGGACCACGCGACTACCACGTCCCGGATGTCCGGCTTTGGGCCCTCCACTGTAACTGCGACAACAGGCCATTGTATCCTTTGTAAAAACGGTCTCCGTCAGTCCTAGATTTACCGACACTCAAGCGATGAATTGTTTGGCACTACGACTTGTGGTAGAAAAATGTTCCCTCTATGCCACTGGAGAGATGCTGACGAAATTGGTAACAGGATAATGATTCCACTGCATGATGTATGGCACACCATCAACTCTATAGACCACCAATCCCGTTACTTAGTACGATACACAGAACGCATAGTATGTATGTGTTTAGTAAACACCAGGAATCAATCGATATTTCACCCTCTTCGCCCAATTCTCCCATTCCTCTCCCAAAGCTCCGTGGAGTATCCTGTCCTCCATTGGAACTCGTCGAATACCTGTGGAAACGCCCGCCGTAAACATGAAGAAGCACATTGCTGCTAGCACTCTAGCGAAGGGCATCTGTAGAATCTCAGATTCTCTCAACCACGATCCTTGACTCCCGTACATGACTACGAGCCCCGCGTATTGGAGAACATAAGCAGCGTAGCTTGGGTGGCGGACAACAGAATATGGACCGCTTGTCACGAGCCTGTGCTCCCTTCTGACGCTCAACTCGAAGCTCCAAAACTTTCCTAACGTCAACGCACAACAATGCCTCACCGCGCCTGCGATCGCGACGGCAAGACTGCCGAAAAGGAAGGTGGGGGTGATGGGGGCGGAGTTAAGAGAGCTCAAAAGCCGCATAGTTTGAGTGTTACAGATGGCGCCTGGGATCTGCGAATGATCTATGTGAGCGAGCAGAATGCCAGCCACTTCAGTCAGCGACGCTGCCCATACGGTCATCTGTTATATGGACCCATGATTCATATACGACTTGAATGACTCGTGACGGAAAACAACACACCCGCAATAACTCTAATCCGTACAGTCTCAGACACCATGAGACGAATGATTCGAACGGTGTTGGGAGGACGACTTTCTCTTCAGACAAAGGAGGTTTAGAAGGAGACATGGTTGTACAATGGACACCAAGGGCCGAGGCTATGATGAAGGGGATCTTCAGTAGGCTCATGGCCTCGCGCGCCTGTGTAAGACGAACGGGTCATCTTAAATAGCTACTTGATGATTATCACAGGATGGAAGATAAGAGGGAACTTCTGTTACATAAAAAAGATCTGAAACAACCAATGCCTTTGTTTGGGTGCGCAGGGATCGGAAGAGTTTGTCAAACTTGCTTGGTAGTACATACATACAACCCTCAGGGTTACGATCGTTCAGATCTCAGATGCAGCTATGAGCAGAAGCTCGATGCCTCGACGCACCATTTCTCTGAGATTGACCCCTCCACCTGAAAATTGCAATGTAAAATGAATTCACTGTTGGTAGCGGCCGCGTCGTCGGGCTTTCCATAAAAGACGATGTCGCGTGGCGATGATCATTATTGAGCTGTTCGCGCTGAGGTTCTTGCATCTGCGCGATGAGCTCTTCTCCACAGAACCACTCAGCCGTAGCCAATTCACACACCAATGGCACCATATGTAGGACGAAAATCCTCTTGTTGGGCACGAGAAGGTGCATCTCTGCATTTCGCACCGGTCCTCTGCCATCCTAACTTATCCCAGGAGCGGAAAGACTTCATTATTCCAAGTCCTCTTCAATGGCCTCCCTCTCAAACAGGCTTTCTATCTCGAGCCCACCATGCGCGTCACAAAACATCTCGTTGAGTGCGCACCCATCCCTGACCTGCAGCCCATGCATTGAACACCACACTCAGCACTGTCATCCCATTGGAGATATGGGACTGTCCTGGAAACATCACAGTCGATACACTAGGCGCATCTCTCGCTGATTTCGCGACCATAGTCTTCGTAATAGACATTCGAGTACGTCCGCTGCGCTTAGTCGCTGACCGTTAGCCTCATTGAGATCCACAGGATCTGTACCAACAACCTGTCTCAAAGCTCGTAGAATTCATCGTTGCAGCCTGCCAAGTAAATCCAGACATCAACTTCGAAGTGTTCGTGCACAAAGCGGAAAGGCTTCAGGAGGACGACAAGCTTGGTGCGCATGTCCTGCATGCTTCCATTTTTCGGCAACTGAACCAGCATGCAGAAAACTTTCGCCAGATACACGAGCGTGTCATGGACCGCCTTCTAGACGAATCCCCCGAATTCGAGCAATTCCCCTTCAATTTTCATCTCACTTCTATCTACGACCATTCTCTTCGAGAAGCATTCTCCCGCGTGCTTCACAAACTGATCGAGTCCCTCCCATATCTAGAAGACCTATTAAACGTCTTTTGCGCTGTAGGTACCTTTACTGCGTTGTTTCTTTACCGTTCCCTCTAACCGCATGCAGAACACAGCATCCCCAAAGGCATTCCTGTTCGACACGTCCAGTAAGATCCACGTTGCAACAGACACCTCACCAGTGGACCAAGCAACGCATAATCTCTGTTGTGACTACCTGTCCATGCTCAACTCTTTCGGACCCCTGTACAGGTACGAACACACCATATGACTTCCTTCCTTCACACCCGGCTCAAACATCCAATAGGTCCAACGCCATCAATGACCCACGGACGAGTCGAGTCTCGCTGACAGCAACACCTCCACCCACAGCCACCCCATCATCTCCAGCCTCTGGGTCCGTCAGTGCTTCTGCAGGAGTCCCACCAGCTCCCCCGCCAAAGCCCCTCTTCTTCCCTTGCGCAGCGACGTCACTCTCACCCTCGCACCCAGGAACGACGCTCACCTACCACCTCGTCACGCCGCACCTCGCACTGCTCGCGCTGCTTCCGACGACGGTGTACGAGATGCGTCGGGGCCTGGTAGAGTGGAACGTTGTATGGTTCCGGGAAGGCGTTAGAGAGATATGGGAGGTGGAGAGGGAGCGTAGTGCGGGGGAAGTTGCTTGATTCCACTGTTTTCTCGTGTACGACTTATTCACATGGTGTGCTGTAGATTAGTGTATACTAAGTACTAAGGACGGCTTGTGAATGAGGTACTTTGCCACGTCTGAATAGCTTATTTCTAGGATGATGAATCTTTCGCCCCTTCTAATGACGTAGAAGCGAAGGCACGAACTAGGTGACTCAGGTCACTCCTCTGCTTCTTCCCCAACCTCATTGGCCCTTCGTAGCCTTTCCGTTCTTCTTGGACTTGCTTGTGGATACAATGACTTTCGAGGTCGATGCTGATGCTGGGTACAGTTTTCACAGCGGTGGCTACTGTTTCTGTCCGCGGCGACTCGTGATTCGGAATTTCGCGGTCGTGTCACATTCAATAGTCACAGGAAGACACGCTCGGTCACGCGACTTGTGACAACCTTCTTTGGGCCTTCCCCCTTTGCTCTGACTAAACATGTCAGCCTCCCCTGCCCGTATATAAGACGCTTCAATCATCCCGCACACCTTCACCGCTCTCTCTTCTCTTCTCTCACCTTCGCATTTTCCTTTCCATTCACCTTCAATTCTACATCTCATCCTTAGGAACATGGTATGTCACACCATGCCCTACTAACTCTCATCCTGCCCGCCGGTGTCCATAGGGCATGTTTCATGCTCACCGAAGCTGTATCAGATGGCTGACACTTTGTTTCACCCAGGGTCTGACGGGCCAACCTCACCAGGCCGCGGCGGATAGCTCTGACGTGTGTGTCTACCGACATGCGCTATGTATATCTACGATCCAGAGTTCCGTCACGCCGGTCGATGGTGTTAGTAGGGCAAGCTGGGTACGCGCCGTATTCAGTACATGGCATTTTACTGACACTCTCCTCCCTTCCCATAACCTGCTTTGACCCTCCTCGCCCGACGCGACGTGTGACAGACAAGGTATGTATCATGTGAGGCGTCGAGTCCGCATCCCACTGATACTCTTTCGTGTTCGCCCATGTACCAGATGAACAACGTCTTCTGTATTCAGCATGCAACTTCAACGCCAACCGGACGCTGCCACAGTCTCGTCATATTGATGGGTATGTTGTGTGTTCGTCGCCTTCAGATTGTTTCGTAATTAACATTGATATCGCAGTCGCAGGAGATTCACGCCTTCACCCACTTTCCATTTTTGTCCCAGGGCCCTTTCCCTGCGCAACGGCGATCGCCGCACATGTATCGGATGTCTGACGTCTCACTGTATGCAGACTATGACTTCAATACTCACCGGACGCCGCCACAGTCTCGCTGTAGGTATGTTGTGTGTTCGTCACCTTCGCACTTGAAATTGACGTCACAGGAGAAGAGAGGAGGAGACCGTGATGATGACTGTGACTACGACGACCGGGATACGATGACTGTGATGACTATGACGACCACTATGATTGTTGCTTGACCGCGATGAACTGGACGACCACAATGACCACGATGACTGTCAGTCATACTACCACAAGCACGACTCGATTATAGACAGTACTTAGGACCGCTACGACTGCGATGACCGTGACTACAACGAGGACGGCTCGAGCATCGCTCGCGGGATGGAACATCCTGGAAACCGAGATGAATCGAGAAGTAGCGAATGTACGTGTCTCTTTATTTTTCACAGAAGCGAGCACCACTAGCAGAAGTGGTTCTCGCGTCAGATAATGTAACTTGTGCCAAAGTCACATTTTCTGAGGCGGGCAACGACTCCAGCTCACCTTTTCCCCCCTGTTCTTCTCCTTGTTTCCTGTAGACAATCCTTTGAATGTAGTCTGTGTTAACATATGTATGTATTACCACGAAGTATAATAGATACAAGTTCGCATGTATCTTCCAGAGGGAGACCCGTTAAGATTCAATGTTTGTGTCCGTTGGGTGCATGCATACGAAGACTGAGTCTGTCAGCAGTATGTGCGAATGATCGTATTAGTCTACTTTTACGCGGACCAAGAACACGTCGTGTGGTGCCGGATTAGTATTGAACCGTCGATCAATATATGGCATCTGCATCAGCTGCCAGCGAGCTCAAGAAGAGGTGGTGACACGACATGTTGACGTAATCTCGGTAGCAGAGAATGTGAACTGCCAGTTGCACTAGATGTAGATGTAGCACATACTACATAGGTGTAGTAGTGCCGCATCAATACATGCCGCGCTATGACTGCGCCATGAACCACACGGGCCCGAGATATGCATTTTTGACGGCATCAGAAGTTGTTTGACTTCGTTTCCGCCACCCCCGGGGCTTCAGACTTCAAGGTTCGTGAAATTTACAAAAGTTGACATAGGCATCCCAGTAGATGATTTTCATATCTGACGTTCGTATCCGCCACCCGGGCTTCAAACTTCAAGGTTCGTGAAATTTACAAAAGTTGACATGGGCATGCCAGTAGATGATTTCCATATCTGACGGAAACGACCTTGTGCTAATGGAGAGGCGCCGGAATGATGCTCCTCAACGCTAGGAACGCGGGGAACATCAAGAAGAGTCAGGCAAGCTCTCGAACTCCTCGGATTATTCAAAACGCTGGCAGAGAAGGCAATTCTGAGACATGTGGTACTCTCTGATTGCCCCAAAGCCTATGTGCCCGAGAATTCTTCCACTGGCATTGTCACCCAGACATACGCCACAATAGTCGACTGCCATGCCTGACCATAGAGTGTCTGGAGCCAATCTCGCCCGCCCGGTGTCAGAGGACAGGAGGCTCGTGTGTCCTTGAACTGCAGCCAGTAATGGCTGCCCGTGGTGCGCAACCAGTCTTGTCCGCAATGGGTCTGCAACCAGACATGCCCATCTAGGGTCCATGCCCATCTAGGGTCTCGAGTCCGGAGCCTTGGGTATTTGACCAGTCGTGCCCATGCTGGCTCTGCAGCCAGTTGTTCTCACCCTGGATCTGCAGTCGTATGTCTACAACTGCTCCATATGCCAGCTCGATGGCCACGAGGGGCGGACCGCCAGAGTCGCAAGCTCGCTGGCACCTCTGGTTTAGGCAATACCTACTACCCTATACTCACGAAATAACGAGCTTTCCGTTTTGTGTATTATCACATAAGCTGTTCCCTTCAGAACACACTGCTCAATTCCTCATTTCCTCATTGTTGACCTCATGGATATCGAGCAGTACATCTTCTGCAACCCCCTGAGTTTCACCAGAACTAATATTTCACAGGTTTCGCAGAGCTGGTTATCAAGCCATCGACAGAATATGCGACTACTACATCTCGTTAAGGGATATGCCTGTCACCTCCCAAGTGGAGCCAGGATACCTCAGAAAGTTACTTCCAGGTGTGACTTCCTTGTGCTACCTGGCACTTTCTTTCTGAATCTTCATGTCTCAGCGTCCGCTCCGACTGTAGGCGAAGACTTCCAACTCATTGCAGACGACTACCAAAAATACATCCTCCCTGGTAATTGGCCCCGATGTTGTACACAGTGACCCGTCTAATTCGCATTGACAGGCCTGACCCATTGGCAGCACCCATCGTTCTTTGCCTACTTTCCCGCAGCATGTACGTTCGAAAGCATCCTCGGAGAACTTTACGCATCTAGCACGTCTAACCCGGGTTTCAACGTGCGTTTCTCCACTGCAAGCCTCGCGTTGTTTTTACGACAGTTTCAGTGGTCTGTGAGCCCCGCATGTACCGAACTCGAGGCCGTGGTCATGGACTGGACCGCACAAATACTTGGGCTTGACAAGTCATTTTACAACACCACCGAAGTTGGGGGCGGCGTCATCCAGGTCTGTCTCATGAATTTTCCCATCACCGATTCATACTGATACTCTTTCCAATTGTTAGGCAACAGCATGCGACGCTGCGTTAGTTGCAACTATTGCTGCACGTTCACGCTATATCCGTGAGCATCCTCAAGTGCCCATGGAGAAACTCATTTTGTATACCACCACCCAAACACACTCGCTGGGGAAGAAAGCTGGGCTTGTTCTAGGTCTCAAGGTTCGTGCAATGCAAGTAACAGCAGAAGATGAATTTGCGTTGCGTGGGGAGACTCTAGAAGTGGCACTGAAGGAGGACGTGCGCGCCGGGCTCCATCCTTTCATCCTGAGTATGTTGTTCGCAATTGGCATCATATCTTGGAATTCATGCTCATCATGCAGTCGCTACGGTTGGAACGACATCTTCGGGTGCTGTCGATAGACTCGGCGAGATTGCTGACGTTGGTGTGTATATCGTGACGTTCTTACAGGCCGCGATTAGAACAGTCTATACGCAGTAAAAAATTACCCCTTCCTCTGGCTGCATGTTGATGCCGCATGGGCAGGAGTTGCCCTCGTATGTCCCGAATATCGTGAAGCTTGCCAACTTCCCGCCATAAATGGTTACACAGACTCATTTTGTACTAATTTCCACAAGGTTTGTGTTCCTGCCTCACGAGATGAGTTTATTTAGTGCTTAGAATATTGTCCAGTGGGGTCTCATCCATTTTGATGCCTCCTGTGTGTGGGTGCGGCATCGGACGCATTTGACCGATGCGCTAGACGTC
>PVYJ01004005.1:0-29023 GCA_002995095.1 Rhizopogon sp. AM-2018a | reverse complement strand
CGGCCGCCTGATTTTTTCAGGTCAAATGTATCCCACGAACCAGAGAAGAAACGTAGATGGACTCCATATGTCATCAAAGACTGTTGGAAGGCGTCTCTCAGATTTTCCGAGATGTTCAATTCCAAGGTCGTGGAGTCTGGAGGTTCTTCTTCTGACCTGCGGTATGTCTCCGCTGCCCCAGACAGATCTACACATGAATGAGACTTAAAGAATGAAAAAATCTGATTTTTTTTTACTAACACCAGGTCAGAATGACGTTGGGAACGGTCACTAACTCCAGAACGGACGCATTATAATCCTGGAAATGGATATGTGTCTGGTTCTGAGACGGCGGGGAGGAAAATATTCGATGAAGAATATACAATGATGGAATCGATGTACCACAGCCGACCTGGGAAGTTGTTAGCTTTAACATAGTGTCAGAGAAGGATTCTCACCTCTAGCACACGCTTGCCGCGTACATCGAACTGCGAGCCAATGCTGTCCAGATAACTAGCGAGATCAAGGCTGCATTCCCATGTCTTCAAGCCACCCTCATAGACGAGAGGCACAAGGTCAGAGGGCGCATTGAGGAACTGCAGTGCAGATTGTGCATGGGAATTGGATGGTTGCTCCGAAGGATCCAGGTCATCAGCATTGTGTGAGATCAACTGAAACCTCGCATCGAATAGATCACGTCTTGGAAGTGAAAGGTCGCCTCCGTTCGCGAGCGGGATTGTAATCGGAGAGTAAGATATTTTGGATGGCAGGCTGTCTAGCTAATCCTTGCGCCCCGATCAGTTCATACAGAATGAAGATGATCAGTATTTGAACATACCGCGTCCGCAAGAGAAAGTTCGGTAAACGTGTCTGGGACGACTGCCTGCGCAGAAGCGGGGCGGTGGTTTTGTGTTGTACAATTTTCATCGAGGCTGCCTGTACTTTGCTCGCCATCGTCTTCCACGTCGAAGTTGAACTTGAACATTGTTGCTGCGATCAATTCCGTTCCGAGAATCTAAGATTATCGACTTAGTGTCTGTTGTGTGGCTGTTCAACGATTTCCTTATTTAGGTTGTAACGCGTTTTGGGGGTTAACCGTTTAACGGGATTCCTCTGGTCTAGAACCACTCAAGCGCTCAGATATCTTAGCTGCGCGCCCCGTCTCCTGCTGTGTTCTCTAGTATAAGTAGCTGTCTCTCAATCGACCTGAACTATACCGTATCACAATGCGCCTCTTACACACATCACTCGTTCTTGCAGCTGGCTCTGCTGTCCTGCCCTGCGTTACTGCATGGGGAGCCGTAGGTGAGTATTGTCGAGCTCACGTCGCATTTCGGAAGAGTTCAACATTCCTGTAGGTCACGAAGTCGTCGCGACAGTTGCTCAGATGCATCTACACCCTTCAGTCATGCCCATACTGTGCGACATCCTGAATTACAAAGGTGACTGCCATCTCGCTCCAGTCGCTGCCTGGGCAGATAAGGTGCGTGGCCTGCCACAGTACAGGTGGACAGGCCCGCTGCATTATATCGGTGCAACCGACGACTATCCTAGCGAGACATGTGCCTTTCCTGGAGAGAAAGGATGGGAGGGCAGAAAGAATATCAATGTCCTCAGCGGCATACGAAACACTACAGGTGTTCTGGAGGATTACATGGCTGCGCGCAGAATGGGCCTGACAACTGAGAGCGACAACGAAGGAGCACAGGTCGCCCTCAAGTTTCTCATTCACTTTGTGGGCGATATGCATATGCCTTTGCACCTCACAGGACGTGATAGAGGAGGGAATGGTATCAAGGTATCTTTCGACAGTCGTGTAACGAGTAAGTCGTTTCCTCTCACATGTTTCTTTTTCTTACATCTTCTCTGGTAGACCTCCATTCTCTCTGGGATGGCCTCCTCATAGCCAAAAGAATCCGCACAATCCCCTACAATTACACCCGCCCTCTACCACTTCCCGATGTTGAAAGCCAGCTACGCGGCGCTATTTATGACCCCTACATCCGTCGTATTGTCTGGGAAGGCATCATGGGCAAATATCACGATGAGGTCGAATCGTGGCTTACGTGTCCTGCCCTTCCTGTCCAAATTGTCCAGAGTAGCTGGGAGCGGTGGCTATCTTGGGCGTTGGGTCGCCGTATCGGGTCTTGGATTTTGGGTGCGATAGATGGAGGCTTGAACACTGACGACGACACCTTGTGTCCATACTATTGGGCAACTCCCATTCACACCCTTAACTGCCAGATCGTCTTCCCGAAAGCCTTAGACAAACCGCCGTACAATCGTGTTTCCTTCTCTAGCGCCGATGATCACGGCTGCAACTCATCTGCTCATGAAGACCTTTGGCTTTCTGCACCGAGAAAGAACCCGTATCTCGAGCTGGACACACCCGAGTATTCCGGAGTCATCCAGGATGAATGGATTGTTGAGAAGTTGTTGTCTCAGGGAGGTATTCGGCTCGCGGCTGTTCTTAACTGGCTTTTCGCAGACATGGACGTCTCAACAAGTTTCAACAGAACGCGTCCATTGATATTGTAAACGTATCACCCAAATACCCCGCACTGTACATATAGATAGCGGCTTCGTGATATCGAAGTTGTGTAGTTCACCCAGTCTGAGATCAATATTGAATGATATGCATTGTTCCAGTGACAAACTAAACATGTCTTGTACGGAAGTATATATCTTGACAAAAGCTGAAGGCAACCTAAACCATAGCAGTAAGTAACATGTCAAACATAGCGTCCAACATAAATCAGAAAAGCCGGTATTTTCTTGTCCCCCGCAGTACAATGTCAGCTAGACCAACGCATACGAATCAAAACGAGACATACAGCGCATTGCTCTTGTGAACAAGAGTGGTCCAAACAAACATGCAACGAACGGGAGACTCAAAGAATGGATGAACTTGGTTTCGTCTTGCAACAAAAAAGTATGTACGTGATGATAGCGGACACTCACTTATCTACACTCGACACGTCATCGGGTTTAAAGGTCACTTGAAGTCCCCTGAAAAGTGGTCGTTAGCGTGTTGTCCTCGGTAAAACGAGAAAATGTGGATCAGGATTGAGAGTTTTGGTACAGGTTGTCCACAAGAGATTTTGTCTCTTTCGGAAGCAGAACTGAATATTGGAATCATCATAAAAGGTGCCCTAAAGCACCATGATGAAAGGAAAATTTTAAGCTCACCTTGATCTAGTTGATCGAGACGACTTTGGAAGGCGAACGACGAAGGAGGTGACAGCTGGTACAAGAAAATCCGAAGAGCAACTGTATAGATGTTTTTGGATCTCCGCCAGACTCCGACAACTCGGCAAGCAAGGTGATTTTTTGTCGTCCTGAACTCTGCGTCTTCGTCGACTAAGCGACTTGTTACTTTCAGCCTCAGGTGAGCCTGGCTTCATCACTTTTGAAATGACGATACTTTCCATCCTCGAGTCGGCGACGGTCTCCAATGAGCCATCACTCGTAACATGCATCACCAACTGATCTTCGTCTTTATTCTTCATGTCATTGGACCATCTACTAATTTTTCTTTCCTTATTTTATAGGTTGTGTTTCGTGGTTGCGCATGTGATATGTGAGCATTCTACCTTTTTCTCCCTTCTCTCCCCAAGATGCTTTATACTATACAAGCATATGTCCGATTTTTTATGATGGACAAATTGTTCTTTCCTGAGGGAACGCAATCTTGTTGTTGAGTTGTTGCTAATATATCATTTTCTAGGTGTATGCACTTCGTGTCCTGGTCTTTGCGTAGTACTCCTTGTATCATTATTTAGTTCCCCGAAACCCTGTGTGGCTTTGTTAAATCAGATCTTCCTCCTGATTCTCAGAATAGAAGTATGCTCCGAGCACGATGAGTATCAGTAGCCTAGTATACTGCAGTTCTCCGCAGCTCCAAGCGCGCCTTTGACAGGCGTCATGCGTTCGAGTACACATTAAAGCGGCGCCATACATGCGGCGATGAGGCTAAAGGATGGAAGCCCATAAGGACACCGTCATGAACGAATTGATACAACGCAACGCCTTCCTGACACGGCGTATTCTCATGTGCTATCGGTGTCGTTGGAAAAGGCTCGATTGCGATGCAGAGGTGACGTTGAGAAGACAAAGCCGCTGCTTTCCGGGAGGGTGAGTTGGGAATGGAGTGATATGATACTGTGGTGTGTGCAGGGTATGCGAGAGTGAGAGGGGCTCACGGGTTGAGCCAGAGTCTGCCAGCAAGGTGACGGATTCACATGTTGGAACATGAACGGACCATCACCTGTCACGGTGCTGACGCATTGGGTGGGCTTGTCATGCCAAGAGAAAGTATTAGGATAGACTAGGTCACACAACCATAGCTTGACACCTCCGTCAATTGATGGCAGTACTTCAGTTTCTTCTGGAATCTCTATTGAATCCCCGTTTCAGAAACAACCCAAAGGCTTTTCTTTGCAATATTCCATAACCAACAAAGATACCCACCTTGTCTCTCACGTCCAATGACTCGTCGCATCAGTTCCCTCGACCAGACTTTCTAAGTTGTCCATTCATGGTCCCTCCGCCTTTGACTGTGGAATCTTCGCAATTTGGCAAGTCGGTCCGGGAGGGAAGGAACGACTATCTTCATTCTCTTACGGTCTGCCAGGTGCCTACGGGAGACTATATGCTATCCGATTCAGCCTTCAACCAATCAGCCATATCCAACCCCGATCTCTCCAGCCTCATTTCCCGGTTCGCTCTCCTGCCTATGGCCACTTGACGGGACGTCTTGCGGATTTACATGTTAGTCCCCTGTCATTCCGTTGTGTTGCTGTAAGATATCGTATATGTATCCCATACTGACTGTTCAAGGTCAACTGTCAATAGGTAAACACGAGGACCTCTCGTGAGAGAGAATGGTTTCCATTAACTTGGGTTATCTGGGATCTGAGATTCGGAGGCAACCGTTTGCGACGGCTGCTTGCTATAGGTCACTTTCGTCCGATGCTCTCTAGGCTGCTGATACCCTTTCATCTTGTCGTGACGTTGACCTTCGCTTGATCTCCACGTTGAGTATTTCGAGTTGAAATTGAGCGCGCTGATGATTCCGTGGCTAACGGGAACCAAAGTTGGCATGAGAGATTGAGTCGTGGGACTCGGCGATGGCTCATTGGTGCTTGCTGTGCTTAAGTTCAGGCAGTTCATCCTCAGGGTCATTGTACGCCACAACGGCGCGTCACATGGCAGTATTCCATTCCTTTTTGGCCTCTAATGCCTCTGGCAGGGATGAAACGTTGGTCTGGCATGCGAAACAGAGGTCACTCGGTAATCGTTTGAATTGAAATTTCTGCCCCTTGGTTTGCCATCAACTGGTATAGTTTAGCTCGTCTCCGCCTTCTGTCCGTTCGAGAGATATTTAAGGACTGCGGGGTACCTATGCTTTCCTGGAATCTTGCATGAATTTCCCCATTACCCGGCAACTGTAGGCCTTATAATTTATATCATTGCTCGCCCTCACCACCGTTTAACAGCACAACAGTGCAAGACCAACTTGTGGTCAACCACGACGTCCTTGAAGACGACGTTTATATCTTTGTCAACCACCCAGTAATTCCCCCTGTGCCACCGACATGGTAGGGCTTCTCAGTTGACCTTTCTTCGTCACGCTGATTGTCAAAGATGTCCCCTTCGATGCTGCAGACCTCAACGATACATCGCGACCATGAATTAATGTTGTCAAGTCCTAGGTCAGTCTTATCCGTCTCTTCGTTCCAGACATCTAACTTCGTGACTAGCCATCCTGCTCTGCCCACTTGCATTGACCCATGCGCGCAAGGCAATTTATCAATCAGCACTGACCACAATTGCCACTCATTGAAGTCTGATTCCACATCCGACCCAGTCTGGGTCATACCGCATCACAGCACTCAGTACTATGAACCTATGTTAGAAAGGATCGGCGTCGGGCACTCTAGTTCTCCTACAATAGGAAGCAACTACTCATCTTTATACTTATTCCCATCAATGTATGCCTTTCGCCACCTTGTATGAATATTCATTTTATTCACAATCACGCTCATCTACAGGCAGTATGTGGAATCTTCGCAATTTGGATTTCCAACGCAGGCCGGTCCAAGCCATGGTGGTCATACATACTACCCGATTCAGCCTCTAACCGACCAGCCATATCCAACCCCAATCTCTCTTTCCAGTAACCCTAATCCTTACCTACAATATTGTTACGAGCCTGCCAGAAACAGCCTCATTTCCTCATCTCCCGGTTTGCTCTCCTGCCTATGGCTACTTGACGGGGCGCCCTGCGAATTTACAGGGTCACTGCAAGCGCTGAAGGCGCATTGTAAATCCGCTCATTTTTTTGGGCCACAAAGTGCGCAGATCGAATGCCATTGGGAAGGTTGCGATTATCATAAGCGCGATGATCCCACAATTAATGTCATGCGGCGGGACTGCATGTGGCGTCATACGCGTGAAATTCACTTGGGGATGAGGAGGGGTACATAAGTTTGGCATCTGTTATCGTTAGTTTCTTACCGTCATCGCTTACCTCTAAATCAAGCGCTATATTATGTACAACATGTGAGCACGGGATAAATATTTTATGAATACATTCGCGTTATATGGAAAAATTGGCAATGGTTCGAACAAGGATGAGCTATCCCGACTCCCACGTGCATAATGATTTGTCTCCCTTCTTTCAAGGTCTGACTTATAGGAGACTGAAATATAACTCGTACGGACCCAATGCATCCGTCCACTTCACCAATAAAATCCCGATGTAATAATTATATCGAAGTTCCGGACGTCTATCTCGCACCTACATAGTCAACCGTTGACTATTTACATTTACCGGTTGGCATTGACCATCGAGCGACTAAAAAAGCTAAAGAAAAAAGAAAAAAAAACTATGAATATACAGTATTACTTCAGTCCCAATCAACTATGGGGAGAACCAGAACCGCCACCGCCGCTGCCACCGCCACTGCCACCACTAATATAGGATGCACCATTTTCCAAGTCCGTTCCATCCAGCGCTTCTTGGATCATCGAAATCGTGCTCTCCAAACTCCGGCGCCTCGTTGAAGGACTCGTCATCGTCGTCCCAAGCGAGGCCTGCCGGCCGTGTCTGCCCTTGAACGGCATGCGCGACGGGAGCTGTCCGGTGCTCGGCAGACTGGGCAAGGATGTCAGCGATCCAGACGACACAGAAGGGTCCATGACGGTCGGGGACACGGGAGAATCAATGTTTTCTGCCGGGGTCGTTGGTAGTGACCCAGATTGTGCTTGAGCGAGGTAGGCTTTTGCCTCCTCAGCATCGAAAAGTTCTGGAGGAAGACGTTCATTTTCGATGTCTGACTTTCGTCTATTGGGAGGGAGGAGGATGGGATGAACACCGAGGGAGTGGAGGGAAAAGAAAAGAACTGGTACGTACGCGTCCTCAAAGCCGGAAATGGCATCTTTAATGCCCTCTGTACCCAAAACTAACGTTCCGTATGGTAGCTTTCCAGAACCAGATATACTCTTGAGCTCTGATACCTTCTCTGACTCCTCTCTGCGAGCCATTATTAGTCAGATTGATACAGTGCGAGTGCACAAAAATCTCATACCGAAGTAGAGCGAATACACGCGCCATGCGTCCGACCGCCAAGATCTTGTTCTTGATAACCTTTCGCCTCTCCACCGCCTCTCCGGGGTGGGACACCGGTGATACCACATTTTCTTCGTCAGACTCCTCGAGCTCCTCCTTGCTGCATGTGTTTAGCACAGCGACAAGCATATCCGTGACTACATGCTTCACTTAGTTTCTAATATTGCAAAAGATCCAGCAGACGTACTTTTCTCTCCCACGAAGGGCAGACTCCATGTGAACACGTCCATGAAGTTAGGTAGCCAGTAAGGGTGAGGCGTGCAGTTGAACTGTCGAATGTTCATCACATTACTCTCATACTTCAAGACAGCAGCTTTATTGTTGTAAACATCGAGATAGTTGGGAGCAGAGAAGATAGTCATGACAGATGGGAAGCCTGTGCTTTTCGTCTTCCGGTACATGCGATACCTTTCGATCAACTATCATAAGCATAAATAAAACGGCTGGAGAAGTAAGACATACCCGGCATCTTGCGCTTCGTGCGCGCGAATGATTGAAAGAAGATTATTTCGCTCCAAGAACTGGCAGGCAGCTTGGTAGCTGCATTTGTCGATAATTAATCGCGATATATCAGGAACGCGAGATGACTCACGTGAAGAAGTAGGAGCAACCCCGGACATGGTTGTGGACGAAGCTTTCATTCATCTTCTCTTGCCCGAAATCTTCCACAGGATCCGACCACAGGATGTCACACATCAGTCCGTGCGTCGGGGGCTCGCGGAACCGGTCAATCTAAGAACCAAAGATATGAGACTTGCGTTGCGACATATCCGCGAATGGACATACCGTTCTAATATCGTCCAAAGTATTGAGTTCTGGTGAAAGACCGCCGTGGATACACAGGAACTGCTTGTTCATGATGGCAGCGAGGGGAAGGGCACAAAATGATTCCATGCAGGCATCATAAATACGCTCTGAATACTTGTGCTTGCCTAAGTAGCGTCAGCGGTGATGATATAGGGAGAGATGCAGTGGTTGGAACATACATTCAAGCTTGAAGGTGAAGTAGTCGGTGAGATGCCGGCATTCGTGGTTGCCACGGAGGAGGAAGAGGGTCTCGGGGTACCAGATCTTGAGAGACCACAGGTACAGTACGCACTGTAAAGCAAGATGAGCTGCAGAAGGTCATGGGTATCGATGCGAGACGCACCTCTATACTGAAGTATCCTCGATCAACGTAGTCCCCCAGGAAAAGGTAACGTGTGTCCGCTGGACTACCACCAACCTCGAACAGTTTCATAAGGTCATACTGGAAAGTCGATCAGTAATTCGCCAAGATGAGCAATAGGATGAACATACATATTGGCCATGGATATCGCCACAAACTGGAAAAAAAAGTGGTAAGAACGTGGAGTAGCATCCAGGAGACTAAGAGGCATGGACAGACGACGAACACACTCACCTGTGATTGGCGCGTCAACCTGCAAGACATTCGGCTCCGCACGAAGGATTGCAGTTGCTTTTTCCAAAATCCACATCGCTTGATCCTCAGTGACACGGCCTTCACGGTAGAAGTGGTTCTTGAGGAACGCTACGTCCGGCTTGGTTGGATCTTGTTTGGAGAAAAACTGGGCATCTGTCGGGACGTTCATAGCGGGTGCTTGCACCTGCAGCAAATGCCTCAGCAGGTGGTTAATGCGATGAACAGACGACGCAGGCATACATCTTTGACGACCCGCTCTTGTGTGCTGATTGTGTTGCCATCTTCGAGTACGTGCTGGGTGAAATCGATATCAGGCGGAGGTTTTTTATGTTGGATCTGCTCGATAGCACGCTCGACGTGAGCTTGGGCGATGTGCATGATAATAGGAAGTGAAGAAGATATCGGTCGCACACGGAGAGAAGGGAGATGCCAGGAAGAGACGCTCAGTGGCGGTGACTGGAGGTGTGAACCCCTGGCCCACCACAGCTTGGAAAACGTCTATTATTGATGCGCTCAAGCTATTGCACACTACTGCGGCCCAAACAATTGTAATAATCAATGGGAAGCATCTATCGTCCCTGTCCTGTACAATGCAGTGTATTATGAACCGAAGTACGCTTTCAGAACGTGTTTTGCAACATGGAAACCCAATAACGACACAACATAGCTCGCAAATAGCGGTAACAGTGGGGCAAGCAATATTTCGGAGCGTATCAAGAATGGCAGAGCTGATCATGTAGAAATTAGGGGCGAGACAGAAGAGGGAGAAGACTTGCATACCACTCAGTCCGAGATAAATTCCATAGATATACTGGGCAAAGCTGTGTTCGGGGAATCAATATCGAACTCGGTCGCATTGACTCCGAGACTTACCCTGCAAGATACAAGGTATTGCCAATAAGGAGGCAAACCCAATTATCCTTGAACACTACAGGAAGAAGGAAAAGCTGCGCTAGATAAAGTGTCAGATACAAGGGGAAAAAGGCATTCGTATGGACGTCAAAAGCATATGCCCATTCGACTGAAGAGTCTGTAGGTGATGAATGAGAGGAAGGGGACACCAACACCCGGTTGGCGAAGAACCTAAAGGCTGCGATGAGTCGAGGGCGATTCGGAAGAAGATCGACGAACCAAATGAGAGTGGCGCTTAGTGCGCCGACAAGGAGGTAATCTCGCAGTATCATCAGGAAGGCTAATCGCACTGCCTGTAATGGAGAATACGAGTACACAATAGACCATGCTATTGCAGCCACTGATCTCGCGAATAAGAATGTATGTTTTCAAAACAAGGTTACAAGAATAAACCTCACCGAAAAGGCTTGCAAATAGCAGGATTAAAATCGCTGGGTCATCTCTTGCCCAAGTGTTTTTGGTCTCTACATGATCACACACGTAACCGTCGGCTTTAAGCTAAGATGGAATATATTGACGTACGCTTGTGGTAGTACACATTTCGATAACTAGAGAGGCGTCAGTGGACTAATAGCTGTGTAGGTATCTGAGAAGTTGGCTCACACTCTCTTTGGTGCCAAACAGAGATAAGAGAGCTGCCAGAAGGCAAGCTCAAAGTCCTGCGGAGGTAATGCTCAGCACTTGTACAGAGAGTTCAGCAGGATGCAGTTCCCACCATTTGCTGAAACCTGTGCAACCGTCGAAATATTAATGGTACGCGATTGGAGACAGATACGGGAGTGCCGGATATGTTATGGTTAGGATACGAGGGAGAGGTTAGAGGGAGGACGGCCATGTCTGTACCAACTCGAGGGCGACGAAAAAGAGCGCGAGTCGAAGTCACTTTGGGCAAGAAATTTGGTGAACAGCGACGACGGTTTCCTGAGAGACAGAGGTGAGTAGGAGAATGGGCGGTGACGCTGACCGCAGACTATGAACTCACGTGAGCGATGTCCGTCGATTTGTAAGCACTGATTAGAATCCGACCCGGGCGAACTTATACTTTTGCTTAACTGTATTTAACGTCAACACTATCATTGGTATGTTTCCCACTTGTTTTTCCCCTACCACTGGGCTTATAACTTATGTCTTATGTACTGACGCAGAGTGCATGGTAATTCTCTGGGTGTCCAGAAATAAAATTCATTGTATCTGATCCGCACCTAGTCCCTCCAGTATTACTTACATAGGTCTAGCCATAAATTCCATATTGAGTGTGATTCTCTGTGTATCCAGGAATGAAATCCAATCTGCTCCTAGTCCCTCTAGCTATTGCCGTATTGCTAAATCGTTCGCTCTCTGTGAGTTCTCTCAATGGGAATGAACGTAGATTTGATAGCCAGATCACGGTTTTCACTTCCCAATGGCCAAAACACCGCTGCTGCCTTGACATTGAGTTGCCCGCAGTGCCAATCGTTGATGGGCTACTCCATGTGTCCATTGTCCTCGTCAACGAGACCCTGCCCTTGCTCGATGTTAATGCCAAACTGCTCCACGATTTCATGACACCCCACAGGTTACAATCCGAATTTTGATTCACTGAATTGAATCGGAGGCAAGTTCGTACGTGTGACACATGTCGGACATGAGGATGGGCCACTCCCGATTGGTTCCCGCAATTGACGGAGCATTACCAGATACTTAGAACGTTTTGTCCGGTGGGGAAAGTATAGATTGGATTTGAGGGTGGCCATGCGTTATACGCCGCTATGGGGACAATAGTGCTCGGCAGCGAGCGAGCGGGGGTAGAAAATTGGGTCGGAGCTGGTTCATTCTCCTCGGCCGGTGGGAAAGTGTTTCGTTGTCTGTTTACTCACTTCGTCCGCGCCATGTTAGAAGATGAAACAGAAGTGCTAGACTGGGGAAATGAGGAGGAAGACCAGGACTTTACGGAAACAAGTCTCATCGCCGAGGACGCAGAGGATGCTGTGTCTCTTGGAGGTGATGAAGACGACGAATTTCTGACTTACCAGTCTCGCGTTTCACAGGGCGCTTCCCAACGTACTCAGTCTCCTTCCAGGACTGTTTATCATACTGAAAAACAGGAGATTACAGCTGGGGTCGATGCTCGTGGCAAGGCTCCTGAGCGCGACAGGCCCAGGACTCCTCAGGAAACACAGACAGCTCCCGAGTCAATTCCAGCCCTCAGTCGCCAGCTGTCGTTTGGGAAACTCACTCATGCGCTTCCTCCTAAACCAGTGGTGTCTTCGGTTCCATTTATGCACCCCTCTCATCCCTCCATCATTGAAGCTACTGCCATGGCGACTCGTATCGACCGGGACAAGAAAAACGGTATTGTCCCTAAATCCACGTCATTTGATTCAGGAGATGCACTTCCCCCAGATTGGGAGGTTAGACACCCCAGAAATGGCCGCGGCATTTATTATTATAATTCTCGTTCCAAGGAATCGACCTGGACGCGTCCCGGCAGCTCTACTTCCGCTCGTGATCGGCGCGATTCTCGCATTGCTGACGGTGACACCAGGGATATGGCCGCTATCAGCATGACTGATGATTCCCTGACCTCCCGTATAGGTCGGTCGGATGCTGACACCACTTTGTCCTATGACGATCGCCATTACCGTCCCGGAGAAAGTACTCGCCGAGATGAGCGACCGGCAATGCAATCTCATGGTGGTCAAAATGACTCTTTTTTGGCATCCAACAGAGCCAACGGAGAACGGTCACCTTCGCCGCCTCCACGCCACCGCCCAGATGATCGTGCTCCGTCTTCTCGTCGTCAGCAGTCTCCTTCAGCCAATGGGGACCGGAATAGGGGCAGAGCTCCCAAGAAAGAACCTCCGCGCCCTAGCTCACCTATTGCAGCTGTAGACCGCATTTGGGTAGCTCCTCGAGATATGTCCCTTGTCGATCGGACAGCTATGCACGAAGGGAAACATCGTGAAGCCGAGAAACTACCTCACAAAGAGTACGAGCGTCGCGAGACCCCTCGCGATGCCGACAGAATGTCAGCAACAAGTACGTTATCTGCATCATCCCCTATCCTCATCCCTCCTCGGCGTGTCTGCTCCTCCTCAGGTGCAGGGCGCGATGCCTTGAAAGCATCTCGCGCAACCTCGAGAGTAGAGCTGCGCAGTACCATATTTTGTTCTTTCTTATTCGACTTCTTCCTCGCATGGACACACGGTCGCTCATCATGGATCCCTGTCTTCTTCCTCCTTTGTCCCCCATCCTTATATCTACATCTCTCCCCTTTTTTCTATTCCCCTTTATTATTCTCTAGGACCTAGATCACCTATCAATCACAGCCGGGATGGTCAGCATCCGCCCATGTTGCTGTCGTCGAACGATCCCGGTCTCGCGCACACTGGATTGGCGTCCGTAACAAGGCAGAAAAGTCGCTTCTCGCAAGCGGCTTCTGCTCACATAGACCGACGGTCTCCAGACATCCCTGACAGATCACGAGATATGCGTCCTCAAGGCATACTTGGCACAGATAGCAATCGGACTCGTTATCGAACAAACGATCGCCATCAAGCGGATGCAAGAGCTCACAAAAGCCCAGACATGGCGCTTCAGACGTTGCCCCCAGCTCCGCTGGAGCAGTTGGTATCCCCACCCTCACCTCTTCCAATCGAACGTACGTATTCTTCACCCATCCACTCTTCCTTCCTCATACCAACGTCGTCTGCCATTCGCGTGTATTCTTCGCTTGTTCAGGCTCTCGAAAACGGTCGCCTCTGCCACCGCAACGGGCTAGTTTTCATGAGGGCTGGCGTAGCAAAGCGGACGCTGGATACCCTTCGTCGACTCCTGCCACTCGTGACCATGGCCCAACTTCTCGGTTGATCATCAACGATGCCCATGTTCCTTCCGGTCCACGCGCGTCCCCTTTGGTGATGCCAAGGGAACTCAGACCCGATGTTAATAGAGGCTCTCGGCAAGCACCTTCTAGCTCTGCGGCTTACCCAAACTCTCAGGTCGATCTCTACGCTCCTCAAGAATCTAGGGGCAAACGGGATAAAGATCAGATGGATGTTGATAACCCTCCTCCAACCAGTTCTGTCAGGTCTACTGATCCTTCACGACAGCTCGCGACCAACAACCGTTATAGAGACGATCGCGATGGCTCCGCTCCTAAACGCCCGCGGGCGATGATGGACAATGCTGAGACGCCTGCACGACGGAGGTCTCCAGGTAGGACGGTTGCACTGCTATATCACTCACGTGAGATAACTGGGAAATACAGATCGCCCTCCCCAAATGTCGCGTTCTGAATGGAAAGAGCCGCGCGTTGCAATGCAAGAAGATACTTCTCGATCTGTTCCCGTACTCCAGGAAGAACGCCGTCCGCCTGCCGAACCGTTAGGTCGGACTATTGTCAGTTACTTTACGAATTATTATCCTTCTTGACTGAAATCTGATTTATAGCGCGAGCCCTCTCGTCGTCAGGTTGATATGTCAAGGCCGCCTCCCACTGCTCCAATGCCAAAGCTCTCTGGAACAAATAGCATGCCGATCGGTGGTCGAGGCAACCGCTTTGGCGG
Organism: Rhizopogon sp. AM-2018a; assembly: GCA_002995095.1. Classification (NCBI taxonomy): domain Eukaryota; kingdom Fungi; phylum Basidiomycota; class Agaricomycetes; order Boletales; family Rhizopogonaceae; genus Rhizopogon; species Rhizopogon sp. AM-2018a. Next base: position 14,529 of record PVYJ01004005.1, on the reverse strand, counting down.
TTCTGCGTCGATTTCACCGCATCCGCCGCCACTGCTTGCACCTTTACCGCCTCCAGTCACTCCCGCTCCACAGCGAGGCAATCATGTATCTGCGAGTAATGCGCAACCTGTGTCCTACTCTGGTCGTCCAGCTAGTAGCACCAGGGAGAGCCACGAGCGACCGGTCTGTTGCACACGAGTATAATTGTATCTGCTGTTACTTACTTAAACTCGTAGCCCCATCTGGATGTCGTCAGTGATAGAGACCGGTCATTCCAGAGCCACGCTGATCAACGTCAGCAAGGCGGGCACGTAGTTTCACCTGTACGTATTCCTTTTGTGTGAAACGAACTGGCCTTATGAAGAGTTCATTTTCGCAGCACCTTCCGAGCAAGCCTCTTTCTATGATGCCTGACCCCCCTGCGAGTAGACCTGTTGATACTGCTTTACCGTCAGGATCAGTTGCACGCCCGTCAAAAGTGCGTCTTCTGCACAATGTTGTAGGAGTTTGACTGACCAGCATTTTTAGAGTCGCTTTGGACCTCCAGTTAAACGCCTCGAGGGGAAACTAGATCTCACGAGCAAACGTGGTCAGACACCTGAGAGCCCTCAGTCCCATCAATATGACGATCGCGCCACCTCCCCTCCGCCTTCCAGGGATTCCTCTGTGACGTCTCTGCGTGCGCATATATCACAACAAACCAGGCATCATGTAGACGATTCTTCTCACTCCCGTGTGCCTGAACCTCGGTCGTCTGCCACCGAGAGAAAGGAGGAAAAAGAGCTACCTGATCGCCACGGCAGCGGTCGCAATGATCATCATGGCCATGGTCCCACTTCACAAGCTCACATTGTAGAAAAGCGTGTAGATGATTCCCAGTGGTCTAAATCGCGAGATTTACCTCCACAAGACTCACCCTCATTTACCGCGATGGTGTCCTTACCATCTGGTCAGCACACCGCTAATGGCGAAGGGTCGCAAGTCCAGCAATCGCCCCCTCCCGCTATGCATCCGGAGCGTGCACGACTCCTGCAGAAGGGTACTCATGGTCTACCTCCTCGCCCTGAGACAGAACCAAGACGTCCTCGTTCGACTCGTCCCCGGTATAGCGACGCTGGGCCTCGGGCACCAGTTGATTCACGTTCCATGCAACATATGGAGGAGATTTCCTTCCGTGGAGACCGCCGACCTCCCAACAATCGCGGAAACTCTCTAATTGACCGATTAGATATCGATGGCAGAGATCCATCCTTTTCATCATTGAGAGATCGTGTGAAGGTCCCTATGAAGCGGCCTCAGGATGACATGGCCGGGAATGACGGAGCGATGGAAGTTGATGATGGGCATGAAGGCAAGCGGAGCAGAAGGCGGGGAGGGAAGCTCAGGAAGCCGAGGCGTGGCATGATATCCTAGTATGCGATTTTATTTGTTTCTCAAACTCTTGGTGTACTTTCCATGATGCATTTTTCATTGGACAAAGTAATAGCAGCGTAATCTTTTGTCATGATTCTAGTCTAGTAGTGGTTATTATGTTACCGATCTTGGATCTTGGCGTCTTGTAAGCTATCTCGAGAGATGAATGTGATGAGATGTTCTAGGTGGTCGATATGAAGCCTGCCGTACCTGTACAAAGTTGTCGTGTTCCCAATGCATATGAACAAAGTCCAAATCATGTCGCGGCATCAACCATTCCAGAAACAGGAAGAATAGGCAATCCACCACAAGGATGATCGTGTAGATCGGTCCTGCAAACGGGCCTAACTCCATCGTTCTATGTTATTTTAGCCAAGGGTTTATCGACACAAGCGCAAAAATACCTTTGCATCCGCGTCCAGAGATCCTTCTGCTCAGACTTGATAACAGCATCATAGACAACCTCCGTTCGTTCTGCAACGTCCGCCCAGTTGTAGAAGTTTTTAACCCTTTGATGAGCTTCTACAGGGTCATGCTGGCCCTTTGAAACGATTGCGACCGCCTCGGATAGTGCACGAAACAAATCTGAGAAAAAACCGCACGTTGAAAAAAGAAAAGTAGTCGGAAAACTGCGCCCCCAATACGTACCATCCTCCTCTGGCCTCGCGAAAGATATCATGTCCTGGGGGAGAATCTCCGGGACTCCGCCTACTCGTGTGGAGACCACATAGAGACCCGCGCACGCAGCTTCCAAAATGGCGATCCCGAACGACTCCGTCAGCGATGTGTTCAGGAATATAGACCCTCGCACGAGAACCTGTAAAAATGTGTGTATGTGAGACGAGACCTCGAGAGTTTGATATTATTTTTTCCAACTCACGTCTCGTACATCACGATGCCGAACTGGGCCGAGGAGCTCCATGCGGTCTTGCAGGAGATGTCGCTCTCGTACTTGTAACAGGTCGTTCAGCTTCGGTCCGTCTCCCCCTAAGTCAAGCGCATTAGGTTAGATGATGCCTGAGATGAATCGTCTTTACCTACTATGAACTTGACGTTCGGAAAGGCGGAGCATATTCGGGGGGCAGTGGCGACCAGCAAGTCGATCCCCTTGCGATATGCAAGACGAGACAACACCACGATATAGACTGAGAAAAGATCAGTGCATCCACTTCGACCGCCCGACAATAGGGAACTCACTCGTTTCTGATGAAGCAGGCTTTATAGATGGAGTAAACTGCTCCGCAACCAAGGCATTCGGAATCACGTAAACATTTGGTCGGACGACGAGTGCAGAGGAATCTTCAGACTTCTCAAACAACTGTCCGCGAAGGACGGTATTTTCGCGTCTGATGCATCGGTTGACTTAAGAGAGGATAAGGATCAACTGGAAGAACCGCCTTACCCAGTGTGCGAGACGCAAATGACAGCATCGACATTTTTAAGAGCGGCCGCGAAGAGTTTGTTCGTCAATATGCTCGCTGCATCTTCAAAGCCGAAAAGACTGTGATCGGTGAACACCGTCCGCACGCCGAGATGGTGTGCGTGTAGAATGGCCTCCTGGCCCAGGGACGATAAACTCGCGTGCGCATGAATCAAGTGAATGTGCTCGCGTGCGATGATGACGCGGAAATACGGCAAAAACGTAAAGTAATTCGGGAGAGTGGCGGACGAGGCGATGGTTGGGAATGGTATGTAGTATACCTTCAAGCCGGGCAGAAGCCAGCGAATGCCCACTCTATCTGGAGGGTGACTGTGCGTGATCACGATCACCTGCCTTTTAGTTAGTTGGGAATGCGACGAAGGAATGTTTTTCGTGCTACCTTGTGACCACGACGGATGAGGTTCGCGCTGAGCATGAAGATGTGGTTTTCTACTCCTCCCACGTTGGGGTGGAAGAAATCGGATATCATCCTGAATGTCTTTAGAACATGTCGCCCCACGACTTGAGTACGAAATACCTACGCAATGGCGGGGAGCTCATCCTTCATCTTGCCGCTATAGCCGTTGGACAGCCGAGTGGCAAACTGCTAGAGGAACGACTGCCTTCCCTCTGCTATAGGTATGGCTATGAGAGACTAGCAAGCTGCAGTAGTCATTGTCGCAACCGGAGGTGAAGTTCTCAAAATGAGCAAAAAAAAAGTGGCTCGACCCAGGATCGAACTGGGAACCTTCTGTGTGCTTGATGTGAGACAGAAATCATAACCATTAGACCATCGAACCCGACGGATATAAGATAGGTGCTTCAAACCACAATCACCAGCGAACATTAACGTTTGTATGTAGTTGTAGTCCCCTCTCACGGACACCCTCAGTGTTGCTTCCGAAGAATCATAAATGTCCGTGAATTGAGAAAGTAAAATATAATGATGATGGGCGAAAGGCATCAGGTAAAGGAAGCATAAACATTGCCAAGAATATTAAAACGATCCATGATGTCGTAGCCGCCTCTACTCCAGGCCCATCCGTCGTACATGCACGTACACCGAGTCTAGCCCAAGTATCTCTATCACTTCTACGTCTCTGCGCACCACCCTGCAGAGTCCAGAATTCTATGATGACTCGCGGAGCTCCTCTGCGACGGCTTTGTGACCTGCAGCTGTCAAAACAGGAATTCCGGAGCTGATATCTTGCTCAAAGTACTGGGGTATAAAGCTGCATTATGCGTCAGCACTCAACCAAGCGTAAAGACAAAAAGTTAAAACACTCACTGGATGCCCTTCCTCTTCCTTTCCCCTGCCTCATCTCGTTGCTTTTGCTCGATAGCAAGCTTTGCCTTCGTCGCCTCTCCAAACTCCTTCGTAATCAACCGGGTCGTGACTGTGTCCCAGAGCTTTCGGCTCTCATTGGGAAGCTGCCGCTCTAGTGGGCGCACCTGCTTCGGTACCACAAAAAGTGTAGAGAGATCTACAAGAGTCGCGTATTCTGTTTCTGATAACGAAGGAGTAGCAGATGATGGAGGTGATGGAGTGGATGATGATGCAGCGGTTCGCCGCCATCGTATGTGATTCCGCCAACATCCATCAAAAACGGCCACGACGCGAGCTGTGGGGACATGCTTCACTTTCGTCCACTCTTCGTGTTCTGTAGATTCTTCGTCGTACGTATGTATCACACCCTCGACCAGGAAGTGCGCGCGGCCTAACCATGACTGCCGCATCGAGTGAGCCTTCCCATCAGACAGTGAAAGGGAAATGACACACCTCTTCCTTGTACTCGATCACAGCCCGATAGGATACTCCACCTTTACTCCCAGAACATGTCACAATGGTGCTATCGCCCACGGTGATGTAAAAGCTCCCTCGCAGGATACCGTTCACATGAGCCACGGGATGTGAGATGTGGTATTTCTCACCCTCTCCCGGGCCAGAGGTGAGGTTGATGTAAATACCCTTATTGAAAGACCCTGGGGCAACCCGCAACGCGGTCCCACTCACCTTGGCACTGATCTGGTCGATGCCAACCATTTCTGTCCCGCGCGATGGGCATGAGGCGTAGTATGCACTAACTGGCGGGTGATGGGAGACCTGCTCAGTGACATAGACGATACGGATGTTATCCTCGTGTGCGCCGTTCGGGACAGAGAGTGATAGATTGGAGAGACCGGCGTCGCCGAGGGATGTGGGAGGGGTGCTTGGGGAGACCTTCCCTTTCGAAGTCATGCTAAGACCACTGCGCGTGCTCCTGTAGCTCTTGCCACTGCGGTTGCTCTTGACACTGAGGGTCTCGCTTGCATTAGGGAGTTGGGTCGGAGGGGGGACAGTGGTATGTACGCGGAGAATGGGGGGTCGGGTCGGGTCGGAGGCGTACGAAACTGGTGGTACGTCCCAGTGAGTACGGAAATGCTCGCCGAGGACGCTGTTGTAAGGTTTGCACACTTTGCCGTGCTGGGAAGAAATGAGTTATTGGAGTCTACAACAAGGTGATTGGTACATACGACAAATTTAAGGTCTTTGGTGAATGTGAAGCGCACAACGGCCAGCATACGCTCGAAAGGATCATTGGAGTCATTAATTCTGTGAACGCAGGAGAGAATAATACATCAGCAGCCACACATGAAAGGAAATGGAAAGAGCGGTTGGTACTTACGCAGCGAACAAATCTGGTCTATCGAGGTAATGCCAGTACTCGAGGTTAGGAAGAGGCTCTAAGAGGGAAGCAGGAAGTGATAAGCGCCTTGATGGAATAGTCAGTGGCACGGATGAAAGGAGCAGAATATGAGACATACATGGCAGCAATGTCTTTGACACCCAAACACTTCTTGACGAGCTGAACAATCATATTGAGCTTTCCGCCTTCTCCGGTGTCACCAGAGTCTGGTAAAGAGATGGGTGGCCCGGAGGCGTCGTCGTCCTCCAATACCTCGCCCGAGGGTATCTTGATGAGGGCTTCATCAGCCATGATTGACTGTGTGCGTGATGAGGGAAATAGAGATTATAGAAGGTGAAGTAGGAAAGGAGAAGGAAGAGGAAAGAAAAGAAAGATTAGTTGGTGGTTAATTGAAGAAGAAGGAGTTGACCACACACGGGGGATGATGGATGGGAGGTTGGGAGGGAGGTTGGGAGGAAGCACGTGCATCACCAATTACATGAGCGCTTACTTCCTCGGCTTAGACTTATTACTGCGGCGAGTAAAACATGCAGGCCGATATCAGCACCGGCAGGGCAACCCCACCCCACTCTCCACAACGATATCTGGGCATTGGGCACTAGCCTCCCGGAATCAGCGTTTGCAGGGCAGTGGGCTTTACAGTCCCGAATCATCCAGTTTGCATCATGGGGCCTTCTCATGGCTTGCCAAGAGGGAAGTCCCACCTTCGCGATCCCATCGAGTAATCGCTCAGGCTAGAAACCTCCTGCGATCGGCTCAATGAAAGACATGCTGTCCACTGGCACAAATTGAGCTTCAAGCTAAAATAGGTGAATTCGCTTTATCAAGCACATAGCAATCGTATACATAAATGTTAATACTCCTTCCGTCACTGTACGGATTCATCTTCTTGAGCGATGACGATCCGAGCTACATGAACGAACTATATTCACCGTGACGGCTGCGAAATAAATCCATGAGAGCTGAGCGCTGATGAATTACCGTGACGATGCCATGAATATCAGACTCCTATAACAGCACATGAGTGCATCCCTGGTTTATCGCCTTACGTGTACTTCACTCATCCATCCAGCCTGAGAAAGTCCCTACCTACAAACGAGGGTCACTGATGTTGAAAATCCTCTTCGTTGTAAACTTGTACATGGAATTGCGTTTGAAATTCAATACATTACACTGTCAAGAATGAGTTCCACACTGAGTACTAGAATTCATTCATGACAGTGTGGCGGTAGCTTTGCTCTTGCCCTGCGCTGCGGGCAGCGTCACAGATTACGGCTGCCTTCTTGAGCGAGACCCCAGCCGACTTTCCGATCTCCTCGTGTGATTCAACCTCCAGAAGATACAGCGAGTCGGCATTGGTCCACTGGCACGAGTCATATCATATTCGGATCTTCGATCTGCGAGCACAAGTGGACGTCAATGCAAGGTCAATTCTAGGCCATCCCTTCGTTAATGTAACACACTAGTCTCCCCTAACGAAAGGCAATCGTTCTTCCTTTACTAACTTGAAGGGCACACTTTGGACGTTCGACCATGCTGATGTCTGATCAAATCGGTCGTCACGTGAGAAACAGCTCGCGTTTCTTACGTCAAGTTGGAAGCAGTTCGTGACAACGACTCAAACTTGAACATTCTTCACTTCCAATCTGATAAAACTTGAGAGTGTCAGACTGATGTGCACCTATCTACGTGCAAAGATACTTGGAGCAGGATCCTGACGACGACAATATTGTTCAAGTTGCTCTGAGTCCGGGTCAGGCCGAACGCCCACTGGCAAACTCGCAAGCGATTATCATGACGTCGGATTTCGATCCGCCGCTGGTCTTCATTTGTAGCTAACTACAAAAATCCGATTTGCATTGAAGAACTGTTTCTGCTCACTGAAGGTCCATCTATTTTACAACTGGAGGATAAAGTTTGACACAGTTACAGGCTGACTTCACATTAGCGCAAGCGATCATCTTCAGGTTGTGACTTCTCGAGCTCGTCTAGTATTCCAACTGCATCTAAGTACATTTGCGTAGATGCGGCCCGGGCACCTGCCGCGACTCTAACCTTAGTAAGTAATAGATCTCATCATCGGGTTATCGGGTCGACCGTTTTACGTCGATAGTGACATGGACAGGTGGAATTTACGGAGCACCTCAAAACCCCGTGCCCAAACTGGGGACTCTTACATGGTTCAAGGTCACGTCTACATAGCCGCACATTGAAAGCATCTACATGCAGCGTAAGTACTTAATATTTATCAGAACATTCCCTTGCAATGACTTTATAACTCCTTGTTATCAGTGGTGTTACCGATAGCTTTCGTGATGGTATTCGGCAGCGAATCACGAAATTGGCAAGCTCCGCCAATGAAACTTGCTGTCTGATGGCAGCGTCTGAATCATATTATTCATCGCGCTCCGATCCGTGGTCGACAAAGATATGTCGTCCATAGGATGCATCATCCATATGTACGAGTCTCCTGTGTTAATTTTCTGTCTTCAAGTCGAGTCGTCGGGTCTCCCGGGCCGACGTGGATTAACTCATCGGTGTCCGATGCTAGGGTTGCCTCATGGAGTTTTCGGTTGCGCTATACTGACGCTGTCGCTGGTCGACCGAAAGTCTATTGTCATATGACATGAGCCTTCTCGCGATAGGAGAAAACGCATGTCGATATTACATATGCATGGGCTGGATGGTTTACTAATGGCTTCAGGCATCTCGGCCACTACGGGGGAGACCCTGATACCGTGACATTTTGTAAATCTTATCAATCGCCCTATAAAGCCCATCCAGCTTCTGATATCGAAGAAAATCCTGATGATAATGGAAGACACCCAGAAACGCATCACCTCACTGTCATGTACCACCCACGTTCCGCAGGACCAAACGTTCATAGTTGAAGTCATTTCCATGTTCGCTAAATCCCGTAAGGCTGACTTTGAGCAGGTAAATTTTGACGAAGGAGACCCGCGTGACCCACAAAACTTCTCATATGCGCGGAAGTGGGCCATTACACTGACATGTTGTGCACTCGCTGGAATCACCTGTGACTTCGATGTTTAGTGTTTGTGTCATTCTATCTGATATTATCAACAGCAGCTGTTTCGTCATCTTATTCAATGAGTTATGAGTCCATGATGCATGACCTAGATTGCACTGATCTTCAGGCGACCCTGGGACTAGGCCTGTTCGTGGTAGGTTTCGGGATCGTTCCTTTGATTTCTGCGTCATTCAGCGAGGTATGAAACCAGTCTAATGTCGCCGTTGAGCATTAAATAACATATGGACTTCAGGAGTGCGGCAGGCGACCCATTTACATAGCGTCGTCTGTGTTGTTTTTGCTAGCTGAAGTTATGAATGCGTTGTAAGTAGCCATATAATTATTGCCATAAATCTATGATTAAGATGACCTGTACACGACCATTGTGTACGCACGATAATTTTTTTCAGCGTATCCCCTAACCATACAACATCAGATTTACTCTTAACCGAACCTATTGTGCAAAGTTTGAGTGTTAGTGCCTGTCCCTGTATAACATCAATGGCGGTTGACATCACTGACGACAGCTTTGGGTTGGCCTCACTTGGGGAGTCCTGTTCAGTTTGCTCGAGTAAGTATATTTCTCCTGGATATAAGTCGTCTCTAAGGTGTGTTAAATGAAAGGTCGGTCACTACGGAATTCCAGTCCGTTTACAACTTCAGCGTCGGTGAGACAGGACTTTTTTCCTAACTCAAAGGAAAGTTGTTTTATTGTACATGCGTACCGCGTCTGATCTTTACTCTGCAGTGTCGGAGCTATTTTAGGTTTGATGGCGAATATGTACCAGGAGAGATTGTGCCAGTAAGATGATCAGGACAATGTTCTTCATGCAAGTGGCTTATGCGCTCCAGAAAATACTTCGTGGCAAAAGGTCAAGAAGCACGACTATACATAGCATGCGCTGCTGCTATTGTCATGCCTGTCTCAATGTTCATCTACGCATGGACGGCATCACCTAACATTCCTTGGATAATTCCTCTAATCGGACTGACGGTATGTCATGGACAAGTAATTCCGCAAAAATGCTCTTCCTAATCCATCGGACTTCCAGGCATTTATGAGTGGCATCTTTGTGATATTGCAAGTTGCAACTTTGTATCTCGCAGACTGGTATGTATCGTGACACATCTGTCTTGTGAATTTTCGACTTGTAACATCCCTAGTTACGGTACATATACCTCTTCGGCCCAAGCGGGGCAGGGCTTAGCTCGTGGGTCACTTTCTATCTGTTTATTTTACTGGGCTGATGTACGATATAGGCCATGTATTGGCATTGGTGTTCCCGCTCTTCACATAGCAGATGTTCGCTGGTATGACATATAAATGGGGACTGACGCTCTGGGCCTCGATGTCCGCAGTGATGGCGCCAATTCCATGGGTAAGTACTGACTTTGCATAGATCGCGGAGTTTCAGGGGTTTTAACCTTTTGATCCAGATCCTCTTCTTCTTTGGTCCAAAGATCCGCTCTCACAGCAAGGTCTCACGCAAGATCCTCGAGGCTGAACTGCAGCAATTGGACGGCGAGAAAACTGTTGTTTCCAGTCCCGCTGAGGAAAAAAGTATAAAAGTGTGACGAATTCTTACTTGGCATCAGGGGTGCAGGCAGTTGATAGGTTAAAGACTTTTCAACTCTATAACAGCACATTAGCGACTGTGATACATCACTCATACATCCATATTAGCATTGCAGACGTTGTTATCGATCCATTGAGAATCAGGAAACAAGAAATGAATATATACAACCAGCGTGGCTTTTCAGACATGTTGACCTCGAACTGGGTATCCAAACTGATTAATATGGAGGCAGATACAAGTGAATATCAAACAGAATGTGTCAATATCACAGACGAGGCCACTTATTATATATGGTCTTAGCACGACTCTGACAATGTTTTTTTCTTTCTCTTGCCCATAGCCATACCTGCTTCTTTCTGCCTAGCACGACTTGATGTGTATTTCAGGCGCATCATTATCATATCATTCGCCGGCCAGAGGCCACTGTAGTTCTCTAGGTCAGGGAACGCATCAACAGCCTAAACCATGATATCATGCATAACTGCAGTTAATATGGAGAGTATACTGACTTTATTGCGTACAATACCAAGGAGTACAGGGCTCTGGGAAGAGACGCACTTTGACATATCAAGATGTTCGTCCATGAGGTGGTGCATACATTTCTTGAGGTGTTCATGAGTTGGTGACATGCCACCCCGTGAAAACGCATTACTAACCTTGAACTTTACGTATACCTTTGGGCTCCAATCTAAAGCCTCCTGGAGCGTGTATCCCCCACGCCCGGGACGACCAGGTTCACCATGGGGGGTATCTTTGAGTCCTCTGATACAATCGAGGTAGATGAGTCACCATCTGACACCAAATCAAAAGAGCCAGAGGGAGATCTGAGGGTGTGGAGGGCACGGGAGTCCGGAAACGGAATAAGACCCTCGAGACTCTCTTGGGGTACGGTAAAGACTGATCATTCTTGGATGACCGTGGCACCAGTTTGAACTCAAGTGCGAGCGTGGCCCTGAGCTGCAGATTGAGAGGGACGATGGTGCTAACTTTGGGAGGAAGAATCTCATCAGCAATGAGCGTAGTTGGGCGATGAGTGCCGCCAAACAGTTCAAGCTGGACCGTGAGCATAGGAGAGAAGGGTGGTGGAGCACCAGGCTCTTGATCATAAAAAGGGGGGACGGCTTTTGATGTGTTGTGCATGATGGCAGTGACAGATATGGCGATGTGAACAGGTGAATTGAAGGTAGATTGCTGGTGATGTGAGTGAGTGAGCTACATAACCTCTTATAAGTTATGAGTCAAACTGGACTACCATCCATATTGAGTCCAAACAATAAGACGACCGTAACAAAAAAACAAAAACAAAAGAGCTTGTCTAGTAGAGAAAATAAAAACGTGATTCCCAATTATTTATTATAATACACGATCGGTGTCTTCTTGAAAGGATAGACGAGGAGATCGGAAAGGCAGCTGCTTTACGGGACACCTTGCTCAAGAAGGCAGCCGTACTCCGTGACGCTGCCCGCAGCGTACTGCCACGCAGGACAAGAGCAACTCCGCCACAGACCACTACACTGTCAGGAATCAGTTTGACGCCGAGTCCTGACACTTTCATTTATCACAGAGTAAGTCCAATATTCTTCTACGTAGTTCTGCAGGTGCACCATGGTCCATGAGTCGACATTGGTCCAAGAGCCATATTTCAGATCCTCCACCTGCGAGCGTAAGTGGACGTCACTTTCTCATTCGTTAGTGTAGGACACTAGTCTCGTAGGTAGAAATTACCTAGACGAAAGGCGGTCTTTCCTTTGCCAGGCGTAGCCTGGACGTTCGACCACGCTGTAGAGTTACGATTTTGAATTTGAAGTGTCTGTAATGTTTAACTCTTGATCAAATCGGTCCCCGCAACTTGGTAGTCACGTGAGAAACGGCAACTGGCAGCAATAATATTGGGTCCTTAGCCCGGGAATGCTGTTTGCGTTTATTTTACTTTTACCTTTGAAGCACTAAGCAGTTCGTGACAAGGAGTCAAAATTCTTCACTTCCAATATACTTTGATGAATGAGAGAGTCCGACCAACGTGCATCTATCGGCGTGCAGATATGCGGGAGCAGGATTCTGACGACAGGCCGAACGCCCAGATGGCAGACCCAAGCGATTATATTATGACGTCGGGTTTCGCTGGTCTTGTACCTAATGACAAAAATCCCGCATTGAAGAGCTGATTCTGCTTACTGAAGGTCCATCTATTTTTCAGCTGGAGGATCTCTGCCATAGTCGTACGTCTTTATTTCACCTAGCCTAGGCTATGCTCTTATTATTAGCAATATCTGACGTTGAACAAGGTCTCTACCCTGAGTAATAGAACGCATTCTCGCCGGATTATCGGGTCGTCCGTTTTACGTCGATATTGACATGGACAGGTGGAATTTACGGAGTACCTCAAAACCCCAACTGGGGACTCTTACATGGTTCAAGGTCACGTCTACACAGCCGCATCTACATGCAGCGTAAGTAATACTTTTCTTATCGGAACATCTCCTTGCAATGACTTCATGACTCCTTGTTATCAGTGACGTTGGCGCTAATCTTGTGAGGGTATTCGGTAGCGCATCACGAAAGTTGACTAGTCCCCGCAGATAGAAACTTACTGCCTGATGGCAGCGTCTGGATCATATTATTCATCACGATCGGATCTGTGGTCAACAAGGATATGGCAACTATAGGATGCATCATTTATGCGCACGAGTACACCTGATGCCGTCTCCTGGTTTATTTCCCGATGCCTCCTCCCACCTGGGCATCATCATGGAGCCTAGATCCTCCCTAATTGTAAATTTTCAAAGGAAACAAACGTGGAACAGTCATATCAGCCGAAAGACTATTCTCGACCTCGTCTCGGGACGTGAACCTTCTTGTGACAAGTGAAGACGTGAGTCGATATTACATATGCACGGGCTGAAAGTTTACCAATGGCTTGACACCTCGGTCCACTACAGGGGAGACCCTGATACCGTGACCTTTTGTCAATCTTATCAATCGTCCTATAAGTAAAGTCCATCTAGTTTCTGGTATGGAAGACTAACTTCTGATGATAATGGACAACTCCCAGAAATGCGCCACCTCACTGTCATGTACCGCCCACATCCCACAGGACCAAGAGTTCATAGTGAAGTCACGCAATGTTCGCTATATCAGGGAGGCTGACTTTGAACAGGTAAATTTTGACGAAGGAGACCCGCGTGACCCAAAAAACTTCTCTTATGCGCGGAAGTGGGCCATTACACTGATCTGTTGTATATTCGCTGGGATCACTTGTGACTTCGATGTTTAGTGTTTGTGTTATTCTATCTGATATTATCAACAGCAGCTGCGTCGTCATCTTATTCAATCAGTTATGAATCGATGATGCAGGACCTAGATTGCACCAACTTTCAGGCGACCCTGGGACTGGGCTTGTATACGATAGGTTATGCGGTCGTTCCTTTGATTTCTTCGTCATTCAGCGAGGTATGGACTACCAGTTTGATATCATTCTTGAGCGTTAAACAGCATCTGGCTCCAGGAGTGTGGTAGACAACCCATTTACATAGCGTCGTCTGTGTTGTTTTTGCTAGCTGAAGTTATGAGTGCGTTGTAAGTAGCCATATAATTGTTGCCACAAATGACCCTCATATTTGGCAGGGCACCAAACATACAAACCGTGATTGTGTCGCGTGCACTACAAGGAATCTTTTCCTCAGCTGGTGTATCTATGCTTGGAGGTACCATCGCAGACATATGGCAGCCGCATGAGTAAGGCATAATACCTGTGGTCGCTCACTTATTGACATCGTTCCAGACGTGGAGTACCGATGGCTATATTTTCATTCACAGTCATATTCAGTGTCGGCCTCGGGTCAGTGTTTGGGGGACTGATTGCTTCCAATCCGCACCTCGGGTGGCGATGGGTGCAATGGGTGCACGTCATGTTTGTCCCCAAAGAAGCTGTGTCGTTTTATGTATATGTTCTCATATTCATATTCTTCCCAGGTTCGCTGGGATATTTTCTCTTTGCGCCATCTTTGTGTTGAGTGAAACCCGGACATCCGTTGTCCTAGCCCGTATCGCCAAGGACGTCAGGAAGACAACCGGCGACGCGAGGTATCGATCTAGCTCTGAGATTGACAAACCAAGCATGTTATCTATGATTAAGGTGACCTGTACCCGGCCATTGTGTGCGCGTGATAATCCTTCTCGGTGTATTTCCTATTTCCTAACGGTACAATTTCAGATTTACTCCTAACAGAACCTATTGTGCAGAGCTTTAGTGTCAGTGCCTAACGTTATGTATCGTCAATGGAGATTGACGTCACTGATGACAGCTTTGGGTGGGCCTCGCTTGGGGGGTCGTGTTCTGTTTGCTCGAGTAAGTACTATTGACTCCTAGATACTTAAGTTCATCACTAAGGTGTGTCGAATGAAAGATCGGTCTCTACGGA
>PVYJ01004004.1:35557-54284 GCA_002995095.1 Rhizopogon sp. AM-2018a | reverse complement strand
ACATTCTATGGGAATTTATGACAGGAGCGGTTTTGTTGATGACTATATTGACTTACATAAACCCGCAATTCTGTCTCCACTTGACCGTATCCCCAACATCGATCGCAGGAGTCCGGGGGCACGACGTTGGAGGTGCTTCCTTCCGCAAGGAGTCCAAGCTAACGAATTAGAGTCTGGTCTATTCTTAGGAAAAGTTTGGTCCATCATGGAACCTCATCTGAGACGCGGTTATCCGTCGGATTGAAACAACTATGTAACTGCAATCGTTTATATCCTGTCTGCAAGCACACGGCTATTAGTAGTATGATTTTTTGGATTGATACTCCACATTACTGTGAGCAAGAAGATCCCCCTGATCGTGTGTCGAGATGGCGACACTACTAGTCCTGTATGGAACCAGCGTGAGTTCCGCAGGTGTGTACAGTGTAAGGAAAGTGATGTATATCATCACATTACTTTCTCTATACACATGTGGGCCTCAAGCATACCTGTCTTTACCTTGGCTAGGAATTCTGGCACTGATTGGGTGTTGTACTACTTAGTGGGATTATATCCAATACCAGTTTTTCCACGATCGCGTTCTAGTATAACGCGTGAAGTACTTGATCTCGCAACACCAAGCACTTGTCTTGATTCCAAACTTCTTTGTCCCCCAGAAATGTCAGACAAACGGAGGGCAGAGATTGAAGCCAAACGTGCCAAGCTTGCAGAACTCAGAAAAGCCAGAGCAGACAGGCAACGCGCAGAGACTGAGAGACGGCAATCAGAGGCTCGTCTATTTATTCTCTTCATATACTTCTAGTCTTCATCACTCTTTCTTCTGTAGGCTGGTCCCTCCAGCGGAGCTCGACGTGATGTTGACGAACTTGTCAACCAGCTTGTGGGGAGCCGCAGTGGGTTAGATACCGGTGGGGACGTTACACCATCATCATCATCCCTCCCAAATACCCCGCCTCGGCCAACGGCGAATTTGTTTTACGGGTCAACCCTGTCACCCTCGGGGAGGGTGAGCAGGCAGAGCGATGTTGGCAGCGATAGAGTTAGCATGGGCACCACAATGGTGGGGATGACCGAGCATGTTGAGAGGTGAGCCCTGCACCAGTCTCTTGAACAGCGCTGACGACATCTGGGAAGGGTGATGACACCACGTTTCATACCAGATCTCATAGATGTTGATCAAGAGCTGTTCGAGCTGCCGCAACGCGTAAGCAGTTCCACCTTCTCATGCTCTCGTCTGAAACCATACTTATAGGAACGTGTCATATACAATAAAGAAGTGCAAACCACCGCCATTGAAACAGAGACGCCCCGTATATCTGAAGAGGATATTCGTCAACAGATTTTGCGTGAGCGTGAGCTGGAGGCGGAGCGTATCGCACAGGACAAGGAGCTCGAGGAAGAGAGTGTACAGCTCGAGAAGGAGATTGAACAAGAAATTCGCGGTGTGTGTGTCCTTTCACTCTGTCGTATCGTAACTGAATAACACCACCGTAGAGCTTACCGAAGAGGAACGCGCGCATATACTCAGTGCACCCGAATTCCTTGACTTCGTGGAACAATCATCGAAGATACTTCAGCGAGCCTTGAACGATGGTTATGACTATATTCGTGATTATACTATAGGCACCGATGCAAATGGGTACACTCCTTTTGCTGCAGACATGCAGAGTGTGTTGACCGTTATTCAGGGATGACTCGGAAGGGAAACGCGTTAAGCGTATTTGTGCTTTCTACGATGAACGCTACGGGAAAAATCGGTCGATTACGGACATTGATTGGTCTCCAAAGGTAACAGACATCCTTCCAGCACAACGATTCATACTAATTACTTAACACAGTACCCAGAATTAAGTGTGGCATCGTACAACAAGAATCCTGCTGCATTGAACGAGCCTGATGGAATCGTAGCGGTATGGAACCTCCACCTACTCGACAGACCCGAGTTTGTCTTCCACTCTCAGGTCGGTGAGCGTCTCTAAGTTATACCTGTACTTTTTGACTGAGGGATACCACGTCAAGTCTGACGTTCTCTCTGTGACATTCTCACCGTTCCACTCGAACTTGGTGTTCGGTGGAACATACTCAGGACAGATTCTACTTTGGGATACGCGATCGAAACATCTACCTGTACTCAAGACACCACTGTCAGCTGCTGGACATACGCATCCTGTATATGCAATGCAAATGGTCGGCACCCAGAACGCACACAACTTGATCACCAGCAGTACAGATGGCACCGTGTGCAGTTGGCTTGTTGACATGCTCGCTCAACCTCAAGTAAGTTTGTTGACCGTCGAAGACTATTTAACAACTGAATGTGTCCGCAGGAAACCCTCGAGCTCAATCACATAGGTCACAATAAGACCGGCGAGGTCGCCATCACAGCGCTCGATTTCCCTGATAACGAAACGACCACTTTTTGGGTTGGCACTGAAGAAGGAAATGTGTATCAGGCTAATCGGTACGATCGCGCGGGCGCTAAGGCGGGATTGAATCAGTATGATATCTACAAGGGGCACGCGGGGCCAGTCATGGGGCTGCACTTCCATCCTCTTGTGGGGCCAGTAGACTTCTCGGATCTGTTTTTAACAGTGAGTGTGGATTGGACGGTCAAGCTCTGGCGCGCAAAGTCACTCGCAAAACCGTCGACCACCGCACAAGTCATCGCGCCTATCTACTCGTTCGACGAGGCAGATGACTATGTATATGATGTCAAGTGGCATACGTCACATCCTGCTCTGTTCGGGACTGTAGATGGCTCGGGAAGATTTGATCTTTGGAATTTGAATACGGACTCAGAAGTAAGTTTGCGTTGATCTGAATCGGGCATTTGTGCCGTTCACGGGACTCCGTACTAAGAGTTCCACTACAGGTACCGGTTGTCTCCACGAACGTCGGTTCGGGGAGAGCTATCAACAAAATAGAGTGGGACCGGAAGGATGGACGGCGCGCCGCACTTGGTGGTAGTGACGGGAAGCTGTATGTCTATGATATCGGTGACATGGCGCTTCCACGCGAGTCCGAGTGGACAGATCTCCAGAAGACGATTGCGGGCTTTATTGGAGGAGCACAGGCCAACGGAGTGGCAGACGGAGATGCTGCGCGGATCGTTGCAGGGCGATGACATTGCTTCCATACGGCGATCTACAGTGTTCCGGTATTATTCCGTGTGTCGTGGGATTGACTTTACTATAGTTGACCTCCCTTGGGTGTCGTACTGATCTACATAATTCAAACCTTCCCATGATACTTTAGTCTTCACTTGTATGGAATGATGACATAGAGGATTATCGATGGTGATTGGTTATGGGGTTCCCCTAGAAAGGACGGAATTAGAGTGGACATATACACGAGGAACAAAACTACGGAGAGTGTTTGTTACATACGGGAACGGCGACTCCGTGTTGACTCCGTCCATCCCGAAGGTTGCCCGAGGGTGTAGATCGATCAGAGTGCTGTTGTGCTGTGTTGTTACTCCAATGAGTACTAGTGCCCTCCGCAACTTCATCTCCCTTAAGCTCAAGCCCTTATCTATCTCCTACCCACAATTTCGCAACCCATTGGCAAGTCCAGCTCGCAAGATGTCTACCTTTGTCCAGGTATGCCCATTGTTTGCATGTCCTAAGAGATTGGTCTCAACCGTCATGGTATGGTAGGCACCACATAAGTGAGTCTAATCAGATTGCGCGTCTGTCCGACACTGAAGCTCGCGTCCGATTTTTCAAAGGCTTCTGGTGTACGTCTCCCCCTGTCTCTGCCGACCTGGTCATGCATCTTATCCCGCGTTTTCAGCATCCCAGGACCTATAGAAGTCACCGATGAAGTATGCCAGTCCCTAGATACCTTTCTGCATGATTCGTGACGCCAAGTTTTACAGGTCCTCTACGCTAATGCACATCCTTCCATGTCACATGTGTCGCCCGATTTTGCACCAGTCTTTGGTGACTGCATTCGCATGATCAGGCAAGGACGCGCCGCGAGTTCATAGTACAGCCGGAACATAATAAGCTCACGCGTCTGCCAGACAACTTCTTTACTCAAAGGACGCGCAGCCGTTCCTCATCGCTGGTTCTGGCACCCTGGGGTGGGATCAGGTATGACTCCCGTGTTGATTCCTAGGTTAAAGAGGTGTTCATGGTGTCTTCCCTGGCAGGTCTCTGCGAACCTCGTAGAACCAGGCGAGAACGCGCTTGTCCTGCACAGCGGATATTTCGCAGATAGTTTCGCAGATTGGTAGGGACAGCATGGGGTAAGCATTGTAGCGGTTGCTCATTCTTTGTATGTTCTCCAGTTTGCAGACCTATGGTGCCAACGTAGACCAAGTCAAGGCTGAAATAGGTGGCGCCGTGAAAGAGGCTGATATCGAGAGCGCACTCAAAGCAAAGAAGTACAAGGTCGTTACAGTGACCCACGTTGACACCTCGACGGGTAAGTGCAGTTTCTATCGCGTTGGGATAGGTTCCTGAATCCGGTCAATTCCTGTGTAGCCGTTCTGTCCAATATCAAAGCTGTTGCAGAAGTCGTCAAGAGAGTTTCTCCAGACACACTTGTAATTTTCTTCCACTCCTTAATACAAGTGTACTCATCACAGCGGAACAACAGGTTGTCATCGATGCTGTCTGCTCTGTAGCGAGCGAAGAAATTCAAATGGATGCCTGGGGCATTGATGTCGTATTGACAGCCAGCCAGAAGGGTTTGGGCACTCCGCCAGGTCTCAGCATTCTCGTTGCTTCTCAGAAAGCCATCCAGGTTTGCCCTGTCCTCACATAGTAACACAACTACTCACGCCAATGCCCTCAAGGTATTTGAGAATCGCTCAACGCCGGTCACGACCTACTACGGCAGCTGGAAGAAGTGCGCACAAGCTCTATGTTCTCATCTCTAATAAATCTCAACACGCTAAATAGATGGCTACCCATCATGAAAGCCTACGAGAACAACTCTGCTGCCTACTTCGCCACACCGCCCGTCAACCTCATATATGCGTTCCACGCGTCCCTCACACAGATCATGCAGGGCGCTGTCTCACTCGAGCAACGATTTAAGCTCCACCAAGACGTCAGCCGGCGTATTAAGAAGGCAGCAGAGGAGATCGGGTTCAAAGGCGTGCCCATCAGTGAGGACGTGCAGGCAAATGGCATGACAGCAGTACGTATTACCTCGCTGTGCCATCATCTAGTGCGACTGACGGTGATGTCGCATCCAGCTTTACTTCCCCGATGGTTTCGTAGCGAGCGATATCATTCCACGTCTATTGAAGAAAAACGTTGTCGTCGCTGGCGGACTGCACGCCAGTATCAAAGGTCGGTAAACCTCCTCCTGCGACGAGTCTTGTTACTTACTGAGGATGCATCTGCCTTTTCAAAAAAAAGATAAATATTTCCGCATTGGGTGCGTTTATTCCCGTGACCTGCGTCATGCAACTCACCTAACTTACGTTCTTCCTTTCTAGGCACATGGGCGTTTCTGTTGTTGACCCTAGTCGGGGTGACATTGACAAGGTCATCAGCGCCATGCGGGAGACGCTCGCGGAGGCCAGGGCAAGCAAACAGTAGGAACTAGAGTATAATGATTTGTGTAGCATGTGATGTAATGATACGTACCATCTCATATTTTGCAGAAAGCGTCTACGAGAGGTAAAAGGCAGAACGTGTGGGGGCATGTCAGGTGGGTCTTGAAGACCGCGGTAGATGGTCTCGACACCGGTTTCAAGTTGGCAATCTGCAAGGTCTGCGGGCGCGGTTCACCGTTTCTGCAACTTGAAGTGGTACAGGTGGTCAACCTAATGACACCCTTCGCCAGCCGGTTACGCTAGAGTAGCAGGTTGGGAAGGCACATTTGGCACATGTAAAGCATGTGAAAACAAGGTATGATTTGATATCCAAAAAAATACAAGTTGGATCTAATTATTTGCACAAAGGTTCAAGGCATTAAGCAGCTGCCACAGTCTCACGATACTGTCCCTCTCCGCCCATGCCGTCGTACCATTCTTTTCCGGATGTCGTCGGGGAGATATATCCCGCCCTGATGACGAAGTCACCAAAATGCTCGCCCTCGAACCGCTCGAGCGCATATCGCTTGATCATGGGCGTGAGGATGGCAAGGATCTCACGTTCCGATACCGTTTCTCGGTAAATCTTGTTCAGGCGCTGGCCATAGTATCCACCACCCAGAAGCATGGAATAGGATCCAGGAGCTTTACCCACAAAGGCCACCTCTGTGCAATTGTTAAGCGATGATTTTTATAGAGGAAGCGAGAGAGTCATACCAGCGACGTATGGTCGTGCGCAGCCATTGGGGCAGCCAGTCATCCGCATGACAATGGAATCATTGCGAAGGCCGTTCTCCTCACAGATCTTCTCGACTTTATCAATGAGTACTGGTAAATACTAGGAAATGTCATATTCAGATAAAATTTATCAGGTGTACGAAGTTGCTACTCACACGCTCGGACTCGGCCATCGCGAGACCTGGACAGAATCAATGTTAGAGTGACCTATATCCGGATCCGGATCAACTTACCGCACGTCGGGAAAGCTACACAAGCCGAAGAGGACAATCGCAAGCCAGTGTAATCCAAGTTGTCCAGCTTGTACTTGGCTAGTATTCTCTTTATCGCTGAGACATCCTCCGTAGCGATTTCAGAGATCATCAAGTGCTGGTTTGCGGTCAGTCGGAATGTGCCCTTATGTATCTGGGCAATCTCGCGAAGCCCAGTTTTAAAATCGCGTCCTGGCTCATCCTGAATGCGCCCATTCTCGATGAAAAGCATTACATGATGTTTGTCGTCTTCTCCCGTTGACCAGCCAAAGTCGTCGACATTGCGATCAAACGTGAATGGTCGTGCTGGGGCTAACGAATAACCGAGGCGGCTCTCGACCTCCGCCTTGAATGCATCTAGTCCCATCCGGTCAATGGTGTATTTCAATCGAGCGTTTTTGCGGCTAAAAACAGAGTCAGAACGAGGTAGAGTGAAAGGCTTGAAGGACTTACTCCGCACGGTTCCCGTTGTCTCGCTGCGTGAGCATGACCTTTTCTGCTACGATAGGACCTTGCTCGACAGTGCAGAAACCAATAGCATCTGCCAATCGTGGGTATGTTTTCTTGTTGCCGTGCGTTACTCCCATACCACCACCAATAGTAACATTGAAGCCAGCCAATTCTCCCCGCTCATCGACAATGGCAATGAAGCCAAGGTCATTTGCATATATATCGACATCATTAGTAGGTGGAACCGCAACCGCGATTTTGAACTGTCGCAATGTGATGAGCAACTTGAAACGAGTGCAGGACCGAACAACAAACCTTTCGGGGAAGATAGAACTCGCCGTAGAGCGGTTCAAAGTCCTTCACTGCCTCTCCTGCAACCATTTTCTTATCCAGCCAAATCTCGTGGTATGCCGTTGTTCTAGGCAGTAAGTGAGCGCTAACAAGCTTTGAAAAGTCGTAGACCTGTGCATGAAGTCGGGATAAGGTAGGAATAGCAGAGCATATAACATTCCTAGGGGAAATGGTGAGCGAGAAGCCTGTCATAACACGTTGAAGAACTCACCGATTGACGTCACCGCACGCAGCTAACGTATCCAACAAGGCCTTGTTGATTTCCTGAATAGAGGGCTTCAAATGTTGCTTGATGACACCGTGAAACTGGAATGTCGCTCTTGTGGTGATCTTGAATGTTCCATTGCCATGCTCATCGGCGATCTGGTCCATCTGCAGCCACTGCTGAGGTGTGCACACACCACCGGGCGTACGGACGCGAATCATGAAGCTGTAGGCAGGCTCGACACCTTGAGCCTGACGCTCGTCGCGAATGTCGCGGTCATCTTGCTGGTAGATACCGTGGAATTTCGTGAGCTGTGTGTCACTGGGATCGAGGGCGCCCGTGCTAGTATCTTGGAGACCCTCCGCAATCGTACCGCGAAGGTAACCAGAGGCCGCCTTGATATGCTCATTCGTGATTGGGTCAGGCTCTGCTTCTTTCACTTCAATGCTGTCGACACCGAGCGTCTTCCATACGAGGGGCTCCCATACTCTGTACCCTGTCTCTGGTCCGTCTGCATCCTGGTCATCACCGAGTCCAACGACTGCGAAGCGCTCCCCGCCCAGCTGCTCCAACCGAGCATCGAGGTCCTTACCCGGCTTGTTATAATAATGGGCGTCTTCTGGACGTGGCCAGTAGTGGCTATCACCAAGGCCGAAGACCGAGTATCGAAGTTTCGAGAAAGGCTTCTCTCCACGAAGCGCTGCAGCGTTGAGCGCCTTGAACAAAGTTCGCCCATTCTGTGGGGGCTCACCCTGGCCTGCGACGGAAGTAACAAAGGCAACGTGTTCCTCTTGAGCTAGGCTTTCGATAGACATAGAGTCTATGGTGGCAAGGGAGGTTGACAAGCCTCTGGCTTTACCGCGGTTAGCTAATCGCTTCGCAAACTTCTCCGAGGTGCCTCCATCTGATGCATACAGCAC
Organism: Rhizopogon sp. AM-2018a; assembly: GCA_002995095.1. Taxonomy (NCBI): domain Eukaryota; kingdom Fungi; phylum Basidiomycota; class Agaricomycetes; order Boletales; family Rhizopogonaceae; genus Rhizopogon; species Rhizopogon sp. AM-2018a. The sequence continues at coordinate 45,818 of PVYJ01004004.1, read as the reverse complement.
CATCAACGGCGGCGCATCAAGCGAGACAACCAAGTCGTCATATGCCTGCAGTGCCTTCCTCCTCCTCGCCTCCTTCACATTCTCACCCAAACTGCTCACTAGTTCCGTTGCAAGCTCAGGCTTGGAGCGCACGAGTTGCGAGAGATGGTTCTGTCTGTCAAGGAACTGCTGCAGATCGTTCTTCACAGCGTCTGAGTCAAGCGTGAATGGCTCTTTGCCTTGCACTTCCTTCACGGGGTCCCAGCGGTATAGCGGCCAGTACCCAGCATCAACGGCAAGCTTGGTCTCCTTCAGGACCTCAAGTGCTGGCGCGTCCTCATTTTGGTAAGGTAGGTATGCGAGAATGACACTCGGGCCCTTGTGCCTGTCTGCCTCCATGATTGCTTGGAGTACCTGAGCGTACGACGAATACACCGCGACGCTCGCCACGTAGACATCGCCATGGTTCATTGCATACAGACCAGCATCTTGCTTACGACGGTGTGGATCAGCAGAGTTGCGAGATGTATAAGGAAGGGTATCAATGATGAGAATGTTGATGTCAAGGCCAGACGCAATGGCATGGTGCAGACCAGAGGCGCCAAGGTCGTAGGACCAGGCGTCTGAGCCGATGATCCATCTTGAGCGCGAGGGGAAATGTGTGCGGAGTGAAAGAATACGGTCCACAAGGGGACTCGAGAGTTTTGAAGACTCGAGCGCGGTGATGAGTTCTTTGCCCACCGAGCGACTCTTTGTAGCGTCATCCTTGACCAGGGTCCACTGGCTCAAAAGTTTGTGCAATTCAGGGCTAACATCCCTGAGGTCCATCAGCTGTTGCACAGAACGAGCGAGTTCATTGCGTAGATCGAGTTGTCCCCGAACGCGACCTAACGCAAATTCTGGACTGGTGGCAATAGCGCCTTGTTTAGGTACCAAGGCAGGCGAATTGGATACTTCGAGGCGCTCGCCAAAGACATGAGACAGAATTTTCGTATAAGAAGACTCGTGTTTGGGAATATGTGGCACCTCGGGCGAAGGTGACGAGGAGCCACTGACGCCTCCAAGTTGAAGTGGAGTCGAAGAGGGAGCCGCTTGGAACAGTTTCATAATCGCCGGGGGAGTCACTTGCGCAGGCTCGCTGAAGTATACGCTCTGGATGTGAGGCCGCTGCTCGCCGACCTGTTGTTGAATCGCATTGACAAGTTCGAGATACAAAGGCGTCCATTTCATATTCCACCGATGGACTTGCTCCAGGACGATGACGCGTGATGCAGATGGTGGGATTGCATCAAGTATACGTGAAGGGGGCAGGGGAGTAAGCAAGCTGACTGAGACAACAGACACTCCATCGATATCCAATGAAGGGATATCACCCAGAGTAAAGATGACAGTATGGGGCTGATTGGCAGCATGTACTGAGAGCGGAGGGCACGCGCGACGGGTGCGAGCGACTGTAGAAAGCGCTGCGAGCTCGTAAAGCTTAAAAAGCTCTGAAACAGGGGACTTTGCAGTTACGGAATGACCGTTGACACCATTGACACCGTTCGCATGACCATTGTGCCCGTTAACTCCATTGGTCGACGCAAGCTTCTCGGAGAGAAGGAAAGGCTGCACGTCACTCTCTACTATCTCCTCCACCGAGTCGCTCTTTCCCTCATAAAAGACATGCACGACCGCCTTCTTCTCTGTGCGTGCCAAGCGAGATGCTAGGAGTGAATTATCATGTGCTTTTTGGGCGGTGGTAGAGAGGAGGAAGAAAGGCACGGCGGAACGGAGCAGAGAGACGTCAGACAAGTCATCTTTCACAGCCAGATGTAAGACAAGCGGGAGCGATGAAAGTTCAGAAGCACACAGGACAAGCCTGATGGCGGTCTGCGCTGTTGCCGAAGAGGTGAATGAAATGAGAGCAGCACCCGGCCCGCTTCTGAGTAGCGTCGACCCGGGATCGCCGCCTAAAGGCACCGACAAGATTGTAGGACGTCGGACGGACGTCGCAGAAAGTGAATAATACTTCTTTGCGAAATGCGAGGCCGATGGGAGAGTAGGCTGTGAGTCTACGATGACATCTGAAGCCAGATAGGCTATTCGAGCCACGATGGAGGTAGCGTTCGACATCTTGTCAAACGTCGGCTGTAAAGGTGTTTAGGAGTTGACTTGGACGTGCAGAACTAAGATAATACCTTGGTTGCAAACCTAGTGGGAGAAAACTCTGAAGAGGCGACGAGGACATGCTGCTTTCAAAAAGGTGACAGCAAAAGCACATCATCCATTTGCCATTTGTTTGTCCGTGTCCTACCGAATTCCGAATTCAAGTTATGCGATATTGCAAGATCGTGACCTCATTACAAAGACTGGCGCTCAAAAAATATCATTCAAGATACTATGTATAAAGTAACGCAGGTGGATCGGAAGGGCGTCGGTCTCACGAAAAGCGGAAACAGCGGCAGATGCACTTCCCATGGAGCCCTACATAGCCCTCCAGCCATGTCACAATTTAGCGGCCGATCTGCTTTCTGCTAGCTCATGCAGGTAGTGATGCGCCCTGCCAAGCATCCAGATAGGGAATGAAAATTTGAAGTTTGGGTACGAAATGGTACAATTCTTGTTGAACACTCCCTCAATTGCTTCTTGTGGCCATGATCCATCCTGCACTGTGATGAGGTTCTGAAGAGGCTGTAGTGCACCAAACTTACGGGTAGCTGCCTGTTCATGACCAACTTGACAGCCTTTCGGATGGGCTCGGGATCGGGATATTTCGCGTACATAAGCGCCATGGTCGCCCAACAGGTCTGCACGACTTGAGAATTTTCGTGCTGTACCCAGGCGCCCTTCTCGCAGGACTACACGGGACAATATTGAGAATTCGGTTCCGGATATAGATTTGAATGCACTAACTTTGTAACTTTCACCCCATCCACCGTCTTCTTTTTGCCATGACAGAATGAATTCGCATGCCCGTCGAGCATGAGAGCTATTCGAGTACGTCTCTCCCACTAGCGAAAGACTTTCAAGGGCGAACTGCGTTGCGTATGTGAAACAGATTCCCCACGAGCCCACCCAGCCGCCTTCGGGTTTTTGCGCTTTGTGTAGGAACTGGATCGCACCCTTGATGGTTTTGCTGCGTTAATGTTAGGTTGATAAATGGAACAGTACTTCCACACTTACTTGATGTCAGCAGGTCGGTAATCAGGATAATGCTTCCTGAAGATGGAAAGCGACGTAATGACCGACGTTGTGCACTCTGGATAACAAAACTCGATCATGATGTCACCTAGAACTCGTCTTTAGGATTAATTACAAGGTATAAGAGTGAACGACCCACCGAAAACTTCTGCAGGGTTCAGCCATTCGAGCCACTTAGGACCTCTCACCAATTCATAACTAGCGAAACCGCCATTCGGGTTCTGCATAGTCAGCATGACGTCTACAGCATCAAACAGTCGTTCATCCGAAATGATTTTCTCCGTGCCCCTGTCAATTATTAGCAGGGGTACAAACAGATAACATGGATGCCCCACTCGACTTGGTTTTGCAGATACAGGACCGCTTTCAGCCCCTCACCGGTGCAATCACTGACGGTGTACCCCTGTTCTTTGGTGCTAAACGGCCAAGCGCCCTTCGTGGTATGGCGGTATGACGTTTCGTAGTGCTTCGGGTTCTCTCTGATCTGGCAAACATCCAACCACCCAAGCGCCCTAGACAAACTCTCCTTGTTTGCTTCCTCCTTGGCGAGGTCTGTTTCAACGAGTGCCTGCGTAATGAAGCCGATATCCCATAGCTGACTCCCATTCGTCCCGCACATCATCATGCCCTCCTTGCCTAGCCACATGAAGTCTGCGCGTTTGATAGCATGCTGCTTGTAAGCCTCACTGTCGGGCCCTTCCACGTGCGCACGGCAGATGAGGTTCATCATTTTTGAGACTGGCCCGAGAGTCTGATACTCCGTATTCTCGTCTTCCATGACGATGAGGTGATAAGCGCGTTTCAGAGCTGCCCGGCGGAGGGGAGGAATGCTACAGCCCTCGTAGATTGAAAGAATGGAGTTCATAACATCCAGAATAGTGGTATGAGGTGAATATAGGTCCGCTGCGCATATATTATTGCGTTGTGAGGGCCAGTGGATCCGGTAATAATTAGTTGGGTATAATTCCTAGAGGTCGAAATGTCAGTTGACGGAATGTCAGATCTAGTATTAGCAGTGCTCGCCTCTCGGAGAGCTCGTATCAAGTCATTCTCTTGCATTTTAAATCGGATGCCGTAGAGATAGCTCATCGGCACGTATACAGTCCGGGTATGTATCCACCAGCGATGAGGGTGAATTGGCAACCACTCAGGAAGGAGCCTTTTAGGGAACCGAGGCATTAGATCAAGAGCTAAAATGAAATCTTGTGAACGAACCAAAGCTCCACAGGGACGGGGTTCAACCCGGCCCAATCGTATACATTCAAGATGGCAAGCCAAAACTTGCCCCAGGCAGGAGCACCGGTAGCTCCTCCTGCACCGAAGGAATTAACCACTAGAGTCAACATGATAACTTTGAGCGCACCAAGTTTGTGTAATGTTGAGCGAGCTTTTGCAGCGACTGGGTGGTCGGCCTTCACACCAAGAATCCGAAGAGCAGCATAGTTCAGCGCCGTGCCGAACACCGTCGAGTGTCCTTCGATGTGTCTGTGTGGGTTTATAATAGGGCTTATAACAAATGATGTCTCGACTTACATTCCCCAACCGCCGTCTTCTGGGTTAGCGCGATTGAAAAGGTAGCGAATCATCTCCAGGCGTTCCACCTCCGTGAAGCTCATACCGGTCACGTATGACCCAATGACGAGGCCAGGGAGAAGGAACATAGGGCCACCGTACTCACCAGGCCAATGTCCATCATGAGACTGAAGGTGCTTGTAGAACGTATACCCATTCCGGGCGGCATCCAGCGCATCCTTCGGCTTTGGGAGGTCAGGCAAATTCTGTCCAACACTAAGTGAGCGCCCTCAAGCAAAAAACTTGGATGATACGTACGAGTGGGATGCCAATCCAGTACTTATCCACATCGTTCTGAGGCCACTCCTTACACTCTTCGTCTGTTCGAAGGTAGTGCCAGGTATGCCTTCCTCCATCATTTACGAGCAACCTCCACCTACTGTAGTCGGTGAAGGGCAATTTTCCACTCTCTGGGAGATCGCACTGGGGCCACAATGTGGAAACTTGGGCCTCTGTTGGCATATACATGATGAGAGACGAGTTGGTTCAGAAGCGAATACGACGTTTTATTACCCCACATAGAGCGTAAACAACGCGTCCACAACAGAAATCACGTTTCAGCTGGTGTTCCACGATGGTCAGTTTCCGAGACTCGTCCGTCGTCATCATCGAGTGTGGCAGAACACTTATCAGAGCAGGCATTGGCTTGCACGACCTCCTCAAGGCTCCATCCATCGTTTGTATAGTTCACTATCGTGTCTAAGTCCCATATGTGATCACGTTACAGGAAATTCAAGCTCGAGTCGGTCTACGACGCAGTCCAGGTGATACTGCAAATGGCAGATCCTCGCTAAGGCCATCTGAAGGCGTTGAAAACTTGCGCCCATCTGCATCCAGCAGTCGCGCGTCGTCCTTGCCTTGCCATCCTAGTCCGTCGGCAAAGGTTAACGACTACCTCATCGGGTCTCAACTAGACGAAGCTCTCGAGGCGGGTCAAGATATCACTGTCTCATGGCCATTTGCAGATGGCGACGTTCGTGACTGGACTCAAGCAGAAGCACTTTGGTACGTTTGTAGCTCTAATGTGAAATTATCACCTCGGACTCATTGTATAACCCAAGGAAATATGTTTTGTTTAATGCACTTCAGCTCAAGCGAACCCAGAACGAGTCTCCTGTCATGTTGTCCATGCCAGCAGGCCTATTCAGAGAGTCATCACAACGTATATGTCAAATTTTCTTCGAGCGCTTCAACGTCGCAGGCTTCGGTCTCCTGGACCGCCCTGTTGCCCAACTCTATGCAGCTGGACAGCTCAGCGGGATCGTAATCGATGTTGGTCATGAAATGACCGACATTACTCCGATGTACGATGGATTCATCATGAATCACGCTCGCTCGTCCACACCACTAGGCATCAGAGACTGTCAAGTCTACCTCGCCAACCTCCTTCGCTCCAACCAGTCAGTCATGGCAGCTGCATCACCTCCGGATAACCCAAGTAACACAGAGGTCACCCAGAGATTCCTCGATGATTTGGTCAAGCATATCTGGGAGGAGGGTCTTGTCCGCGTCCCTTCAGATGGGCAAACGGCAGAGATACCAGAAGATGAAGGTGTCACAGATATAGCAGCAGTCCTCGTTGCTGGAAAAGAAAAGGCCGTCATTGAAACGGGCATGAAAAAAAAGTTGACTGCAAAGGCTTCTGCTGCGGAGCAAGCTCGTGCAAGGGAGATCGAGGCCCTTGATCTCGTCACTGTACAATTCCGCGACTCCTCCATCACCCTGGGTAAGGAGCGGCATCGATTTTGCGAGCCCCTCTTTGACCCTACGCTGCTGAACGGGCTGTCTGTTGAACGTGCGGAACCTTACGAAGGCAGAATCCTGCCCTTGCAGGAGGCTGTTGGATTTGCTGTTCGCCAAGCGGACGTCGCTCAAAGGCAATACATTTGGCACGGATTGTTTGTTACTGGTGATCTCACCAACCATGTCAAAGGTGCGTCACTATATACCTCCGTTGCACTTAAAAAATAATTGTTGCAAAGGTATCGGAGCTGCACTGCAGTCGCGGTTAGCGCCCTTCATTCTGAGCAGTCCAGACCAGGCAACTGAATTTCAATCGCGGTCAATCCGAGTGTTGAATGTGCCAGAATACTTTGCTGAATACCGAGAAAAAGGAGACGGTCTCGCGGCTTTCCTTGGCACTAGCATTGTTGCGAAGGTGCGTGCGTTGCTGGAATGCACTGAATGTCTGTTTGCTGAGAGCTCCCTTAGATCGCGTTTAATGAGTCGCATGGGAAGAATTTTGTGTCGAAGACAGATTATAACGAGAAGGGGCCACATGCTGTTATAGAAATGTCTCCCAGCTTGTTGTAGCGATACTCATTTATATTGTGCTTCGAGTTTCTCTAATCTCGAGTCTGTTGTGTGAAAAAAAGTTGACCCCCTAGAATGGAGGTTACTGCGTCGGAGTTGAAACGAATTAGGACAGAACTGTACAGTTCATCAAATCTGGAAAGTTAGATTTTGTCATCGAAAGGCCGCCTTCAAGCTCCTCAAGATTCTTCGACACATTCTCTTCAAGAAATCTATCAATGGCCCCCACCAAGAAGTCCAAGGCAGCCAAGTCGAGCGAGTCCATCTCGTCTCGTCTTGCCCTCGTCGTCAAGTCGGGGAAGTACTCCCTTGGGTACAAGTCTGCCCTTAAGCAGATGCGCAGCGGCAAAGGTGAGCACTCTTTTAACTCACGGGGACTGGAGCGTGAGGCTGAGAAGGTCCCTTGTACTGACTATCATTTTTGCTTTGTGTTTTTCCTGGCACTTGCGATCCTATAGCCAAGCTCGTCCTGATCGCTGGTAACTGCCCACCATTGCGCAAATCTGAGCTCGAGTACTACGCCATGTTGTCGAAGACAACCGTGCATCACTTCTCTGGCACCAACGTCGCACTCGGCACCGCTGCCGGAAAGCTATTCCGTGTTGGGTGAGTTATCCCGTATTGTCTAATCCGTTACCGTAGGCTAAATGCATCCTTTAGTGTCATGACTGTCAGTGATCCTGGAGACTCTGATCTCCTCACCTTCGCAGAGGGTAACGCTGCATAAACCCAAAATTACGATGAGATACCGGGAATATAGGTTCAGGTGCTCCATTGTAGCCGTACTTCGTGCATCCGCACAGTAGCCGTTATCGTTACCATTGTTGTTATGCTCCGAGCAATGTCATGACACACAAGTCCTCTATTAAGATCTATCCCATCGTCTGACAGAAGCCACTCACAACATTAGTTCATCATGCTATGAAGGGGCGCGTACGAAAGATCCAGCCGACCGCCTGATTTTGATGGCAGATGGCCAACGCAGCGTCCGCAACGAGTCTTGCACGCGGGATAAATTTAGTACCTAAGCTCACTGAGTCACGGAACGACCTCTCGGAGAAAAACGGCTGACGGAAGCTGATCCACAGATAACGCGAATGGATTGATCAAAATTTTGTGAATTGAGGTATAACTGTCTGAGAGGGTCCTACAAAAGGTATATTAGATACCATGTCAAGCCAACGGTCTGTAGGGTCGTGTGATATTATCGATTATGTGCGGTGTATATAGGACTGATGATAGCACACTACAAGAATGTCCAACCGAGGCTCGCCACCTTTCGCTCAAGAGTCAAGACTAAAACAAACTACATGCCTCCATCAGGCATGACCGAGCCGATAACCACACCATCTTCAGCAAGCTTTTCAAACTTCTGCGTGAAGATAGAGAAGCCTATAGTCCGAGGGACGCGATCGTCATGCGGAAGCGGGTGAGGCATAGATTGAGGACACGAGAGCCTTTGGAGGTGCTCGCTCAATGATCCTGGCGACTTCCTTTGCACGTGAAGGTTGATTTCATTCCGATCTCTGAGTGGAATGACGGGGTGAATAAGGTCGTCGAGTGGAATGACAGGGCTATCGTTTTCATCATCTGCATCAGGTACCTCTAGCCGTCTCCATTTTCGGGAAGTTGGTTCCACGGGTACGAGCAAGCTACGATTTTTGTGAAGCGGCGGCAGTGAGATAGTAGGAGCGGTGAAATGCCAACAATGAAGTTCGCGCTGTGACGGTAATGGTGGGGGAGGAGTCACAACTCGTCGCACCGGCGGCGCGGTAGGAACAAGCCACTCAAATGTCCGAGTCACACGCCTTGCGACGAGATCCTTGTGATTGGCCGCGAAGTGGGATTCTAGTTGAGATGCTCGTGAAAATCCTTGCTCACAATCTGAGAGAAAATCAAGATAAAAACCAAGCACCTGACTAATTTGGGATGAGACATACCTCGGATGGGGCAAGAGATGTCAAGACGAGACAGATGACTTAGGTCAACATGTGCTTTGAGTGCATCTTTTGTGGCATGTACACGACCTGCACATCTCAAATAACGACAGCGATATTGCCCCTCCTTCAGAAAAAAGAAGGTAAGCAAAAGAAAAATAATTGAAGGGAAATTTTGCTTACTATGCTGGATATGCGATCACAATGTCTTAATGTATGCTGTGTAGTGGTATCAGTACTGGGAAAGAAGATGGAGCACATAATGGGGCAAATGATATCACTGAAGTGAGTTGATGCTCACTCCAGAAGCATTTTAGAAAACCTTCAGCATGATCACTGTTGATCAAAACAAAAGTGTTACAGCTGAAGATTTAATAAAGTACCCCTGGAGAGGAGTAGTACAACAATATGACCATCAGAAAGTCTAGTACTAGTATTCACATCTATGTTAAATAAAGAGAGCTGATCCCAACCCACCTGTGTCAAATTATAACAACTGTTGAGAATGATTGAGCACCCTTCCCACTCGCATGGCATGGGCTTAATTATATGATGAGCAATGTCAGGGATTTCATGAGGGGAAAGGAGAAGATCTGAAGGCCCAGCAACCTCAGACATCTATCAGAGGTTGAAAAGTTGAACAAATGTGCATGTCATCAGAGAGTAAATAACAGCAAACATAACTCGATGGAATACCGAATGGTGTGTCACCAAATGTGATGCTTTGTCACACATGTCAATTATTTCTAAGGCTTCAGGATAAGACAAGAAGCCTATTGAAAGGTAGTTGATTAGGAAAAAACCACAGCACCTCTTGGAATAGGTTACTACCTGACAAAACCACATGATCTCCAGAGTACCTACTCTCTGGGACCCATCTCTGAAGCCATCCTCCTCGAACTCTGACAGACTTCTGGTACTGGACGGGGGTTGGGTATTGGGTGGATTTGGATACCACATAATAAGAAACATGTTTCAGGATGCTTCAGAGATTGTAACCAGGCCTCATGTTTTCTTAGTGAGTGGGCCTTCACCCACATATACAAACCTTTCCTTTTATTTCCTCAGTTGTTTCTCTCCCTCTTTCAGGCAGCAGCTGAGGTAAGTAGCACAGACTTGCACTGTTTTACTTAGGGTGAATATCATAGTGCAGCAGTTGAGTTTGGACTATTGGAATATCTCAGGCATTGTTGAAGTCCTTTCGCATTTTGCATGTGATATTTTACTACATTCTATGATAAGATAAGAATTATCTACATATATATAGTTGTACCTAC
>PVYJ01004004.1:23853-35530 GCA_002995095.1 Rhizopogon sp. AM-2018a | reverse complement strand
AACCTTTGCTCATTTGCAAAGAGTTCCCTGCCTATACCATTTTGTTGTTTGTCATTTGCGCAGCCGCGAAATTCCAACACAGACTTGTGCCATTTTACTTTAGTAGTTTTGTCACTACCCACCTCTCATTACTAATGCCTGCTGAACAGATCATTGTGATGTCAGTCCCATTCAGAGCTGTTTACAAACACTGCAGGAAGTTATCCAGGTGCGATGATATCAATCTGCTCTAACCTGCACTGGTTGCAAAGCTAACTTAAAGTCTGCCACTACTACGAGAGAGTGAAGAGCAGGCTTTGACTTGGAGTAAACTGCTATAGGCACTGGGCAGTGGAGATGAACAACATTATCCATAAAATCTAGAGCTATTGCTCATGATTCAGAATGCAAATAATGGATCCTTGCCACTTGGTGCTACCAAGAGGTGTTGAGGCATCATCGAGGATGTAGAACATTGTCTCCAGTAACTATTGACAATTTAGTACTAATGATGTGCTGATTTGTTCGATGTGTTTGTGGGGCTGGAACATCCATTGATGCGACGAACTAACTACCAGTAAGAGTTTTCAGCCGCGCTTCAGCCGCCCGGGCCCTTCGCTCTCGCTCCACCTTGGCCCTCATCTCAGGAGTTAAACCCATGACACCATCAGCTGCTCCAGATAAACCTCCGAGCTTTCGGGGAGCCATAGGGTTTTGAGGTCGAGGCTCGGGCTTTGCCTCCATCTGCTCGTCCTCGATGTCAGACCGCTTGCCTTCTCGTTCTCTCTCTCTAGCCTCTCGCTCTCGCATCTTCTCTTTCAGACCTTTCCTCCTTTGTTTTTTCTTTTCATCCCTCGCTTCTTCCTTTTTCTTGCTGAAGGTGCTTGGAACACGTGCCGCTCCAAACCAGTCCCACCAGTCAGGGTGATCACCCGCGCACTGCCGAAAGACGTCACGGACAACCCTTGTACGTGCCAAATCATAGGCAGTACGGCGCGAGCCTGCACTCTGTGGAGGAGGCGCATCTGATGCGTCAGATTCATTGGCGATGTCCTCGTCCTGACGTGCGCCCGAAGACGGAACAGGGACACTTGGATCGGCATGCAGTTCATACAACAGCCAGCGTGTTATATCCTCTTGTCCTGATTGCGCGGCGACTTGAAGTAGGGATGCGCGCCGATCCCCTGTCCATTCCGGTATGAGTACATCGACGCCACCAAGGGAAGCACCTTCGCGCTCCCAAAAAGATTTGAGGGGCTCGGAGCGACCTTTGCTGATCATATCTAGTAGTCGAGACCACTTCTCGCGGTATGCTTCTTCTTCCTTAGTTAATCGCTGCAGTTTTGTCTTTTCGGGTGCTGGAGCGACTGAGGGCATCACTTTAGGCTTGGGTAGAGAAGTAAGGAAGGCTTCGTCTTGCGCCCGGAGTGCTTCATCTGTAAGATGCGACGTCTTCACTTGCGTGAGCTCCAGCAGACATCGTGAAAGCTCAGATTGAGTCTGAAAGGAAAATAAGAACCATGGAGATAGGATCAACAAAGAAAACATACGGGTCGGCGAGTTGGAAATGGGAAGGTTCTCAGACGATCATCTCCTTTGTTAATGACGCATCCCTCATAGTCCAGGAAGATGCGCCTGTTAGAGACACTGGCACGTAGCCAAATTCTTTCGCAGTCTTGAATCTCCTCGTCCCAGTCTTGAAGAAGGTTGCGGATATCCTAAGTGTTCACGCTTAGCTCAAGCAGGTAAAACAGGGGCTACCTCACATCTCGGAGAGCTTGCTCGCCATAACGACGAAGCACGGCGCCTGCACTGATGGCGGCACCCTTGGAGTTGTCATTTACAGACTGCGAACCACCCTGTTTACGGCGAGCTATAATAAAAATCAGCATAATAGAGAGGTTCACGACAGCCATACTTACTGGTATAACGGTGGAATGTCTTGTGTTTAAGGATCGTCGTCTCCGGCTTGGGTTTCGGCGGTTTCTTCTTCGCCTTTGCCGACGAGACTTGTAAATCCTGTTCTTCTTCAGACCTGCTCACTTGCACTACGGCACCTGCAAAGTGACCTCCGGCAACCATGAACATAGCCCACTTCCGTCCACCTCCCACCCGTTCCTGCATGCTCTTCAGCTCCGCCAAGTACGAGGTAGCAGGTGTATCTATTGGAAATAGCATTCTGTACACCCCGATTTGAGTAGATGGAGGTGAATGGAACCAAGTGACCGCTGTCAGAGGTGTTTGTCGCTCTTCACTGGGTGAAGGCGATCTTGATGTTCGCTTGATTTTGCTGACAAGGGCGTCGACTGCATCGGAGTCATTAGAACTCTCGTCAGAGGATGCTGATCCTGAGAGAGAATCTTCCAGACCTAGCTTATGCAGGGATAAATTCGTTAAGGTGACTAGCAAAGCAGCTGAGCGTGCCTACCGTCTACAAGCTGTGCGAATGCTGGCTCCGTGACAGGGTTGCCGCCCCTCAGACGGATCTTTACATTGTATCGATGCCAGTCGGATCGAAAATGAGAGCGTTGCTCATCCACGTCTGAAAAGGTCGCTCCCAGACAAATGTTACACGCCCTCGCATTGTTTGGTGCTAGAGGAGCTGGTTGTACGGGGGACGGGGCTCGGGGTGGCGGTCGACTGATTAGATTACGCGGTGTAAGCGTCTCCAGCAATTCTGGAGGCAACGAAAAGACGTGGTATCTTTGGGTCATTTGTACTGTTCGTGCTGAGTCGCTGAAATGAATCCGAGGAGAAATGGTGGTGGTATAAGTAGTGTAAACAGCGGACCCGTTCCAGTTGACTTGAAAGGGAAGGGCTTACTTGACTCGGTAATGACCGAACTTGACTCGGATGGTCACTGATAATAGGCTGATACTGATGGCTAGCATACATATCAAACCGAACCACTATGGTCTCTACAGATTTCATTGAACGCCCCATCAAAAAGCTTGTGTTGTTCGATGTCGATGGAACGTTGACACCCGCCCGACAGGTAATCCACCTTCACAGCAACTACTACACTTGATGTCGAGATCTCCCGACAGAGCGCATCTCCAGAGATGATCCAGCTCTTGCGCGCGCTCAGGAAGAACGTTGCCATAGGCTTCGTTGGTGGCTCTGATTTTGTCAAGATATCTGAGCAGCTCAGTGTTGACGATACCAATGGTGCGAAATTCGTCTCCCCTGTCCGCCATGACGCTCCTCACATGCGTGTACAGTCCTTGACGAGTTCGACTTCGGATTCGCTGAGAACGGCCTTACTGCATACCGACTCGGAAAGCCACTGGAGTCACAGTCCTTCATCAAAAGCGTGGGTGAAAAGGACTACCAGGAGCTGGTCAACTTCATCTTACATTACATTGCTGATTTGAGCATTCCGATCAAACGGCGAGTTTCTTTAATACCTGGCTGTGTAAGTTATTCATTCGGAAATCATAGTGGAACGTTTGTCGAGTTTCGCAATGGGATGATCAATGTCAGCCCGATCGGCCGCAATGCGACGTACGTTCTCCTTCTTGTTATTTCATAAAGCTCTGCCAACTCCTTCGACTCCGCAGTATTCAAGAGCGCCATGATTTCGAAGCTTATGACAAGGTAGTAACATTAAAGGAGCCATTGATACTAGATTTATTGTTCCTTGGCAGCAACACCACGTTCGGGCAGACTTTGTGAAAGTCCTCCGGGAGAAGTTCGAACGACTAAACTTAACTTTCTCTGTCGGTGGCCAGATATCATTTGATATCTTTCCACAAGGGTGGGATAAGACTTATTGCCTTCGGCATGTAGAAAAGGATGGCTTTGAGGAAATCCACTTCTTTGGGGACAAGACGTACAAGGTAAGTCGAGGCTCTCACCACGCAAAATTCCGTCCACTTACTGACTTGTGCAAAGGGGGGGAACGATTACGAGATCTTCAGTGATTCTAGAACTGTCGGGCACACTGTCGAGAGTCCTGCAGATACGATAAGAATCTGCAAAGAGCTATTTCTATCATAAAGCGTTGAGTGCCTGTTCGAAAGACTTTCGCAGACAATCATCGAACGAGTTGTCAAATTTGCAAGACGTGTATAGTAGTCGTAGTGGGAAGAAGTTATAATACCAGTGCTCTCCATTGATGTAGAGCCTTCTACATAGACGTCACTTTTATGGTTACTTGTTGTAGACTTGGAATCATGATCACATCGAACAAATAAGAGCATACGTGACACCGTGTTTTTGGAATTGAAACGCGTACTTGTCTGTCGACAAAGAACCAGGTTTACATCGTCCGTTACCCGCCACGCTCACATAAGTCGTTGCGCATTATATTCCTCTCATCTGCTGAGAAGTGACGACATGGCCGGCACAACGATTTCTACACGACAAAACCAGCCACTGGCACGCACGCGGTGAGGATTGGAGGGAATCACGCAGTGGTCATTGCTCAAATATATTTTTGACAGTACCAAGCCGGACGCGAACTCGGAACCAGCCCCGAAAAGGCGCAAGTTGGGCCTATCCAACACCCAGAAAACGCAGGATTCATCATTTGCAGACGTATTGGAACTGTTGAGCCAAGACAGAGCACATGACGGCATTGGTGCGTTACGCAGAGACCTCCCTGCAATTTGCCCTTGACAGTTTGAATAGCTGCGGAGGGCGGTGCGGATAGCTGGGCTCGTCCGACTCTTCCGCCCATTGATGAGAAGCGGGATAAGATCAGTGTGTACATATTTCGCCTCGCACACCCATTAACTTATGGTGCCACCTCGTGCAGTATTTCAACAAATTGATGTCGATGAGGCAACAGACTACAGCAATGGATCTATCGTACTAAGGTTGTTTGGGGTAACCGAAGTACCTTTCTTTGTATTTGCGTCATCGTGCGCGTTTGAATGGTTGTGTAGGACGGAAACAGCGTACTTGCATTTGTCACTGGTTTCCTTCCATACTTCTATATCGCCGTTCCTCGTGGCTTTAACGAATCAGACATTGACGCGTTTGCAGAGCAGTTGAACGTATGTATTTGTGGTCGTGAATCAAGTGTGCTGGCTAAACTTCCCTGCAGAAACAGGCTCAAGGCAACTTTGTGAGACAAATAGAGATTGTCAAGAGGCGTAGTCTTTGGGGTTACCGCGGAGATGACTGGATCCCTTTCATGAAGATTACAATATCTGAACCGAGGAATCTCCCAAAAATTCGAGATAAGTGATTTTGTTTCGCAATGCTTTCTATATACTTATCGTTCTTTGGCCGGCACGCTTGTTTGAAAGGGGCGAGTGTGGATTTCGAGATTTCTTCCCTACTGGACAACCGTGCTCCACGTTTGAGAGCAATATTGCATACACTCTGCGTTTCATGATCGATACCAAAGTATGATCAAATACACGGCTTACAACCGAACTGACACCTTTGCAGGTTGTCGGCATGAACTGGATTGAGATACCTGCTGGTAAATATAAACTTGTGTCCGAGGAAGCCAAGAAGTCCACGTGTCAGATTGAGCTTAGAGTCAGGTAATTTGAGTCCATTACTTTTATTAATCTAAGAGTCTGATGATGTATTTCAACAGGTGGGATGCCTTCATTTCTTATCCACCAGAAGGAAACTGGCAGAAACTTGCGCCTCTCCGTGTACTGAGCTTCGATATCGAGTGTGCTGGACGCAAGGGCATCTTTCCTGAGGCACAGATTGATCCGGTCATTCAGATCGCCAATATGGTCACCAAGCAAGGTATGGGGTCTGCGTTTTCTTCGGTGGATCAGCTCATCACCGGCTTTGCAGGCGAGACTAAGCCGTTCATCCGCAATATTTTTACTTTGAATACATGTGCACATATCGTCGGTTCACAAGTGATGTCCTTTGACGACGAAGCAAAGATGTTGCAGGCTTGGCGAGACTTTATTGAAGAGGTTGACCCGGATGTGGTCATCGGGTACAACATCTCAAACTTCGATTTCCCGTATCTCATGGATCGGGCAAAGCATCTCAAGGCAAATAAGTTCCCTTATCTTGGTCGTCTTAAGGGTACGTACCTCTGTTTACTGTGATGATATTCGATTTATTTTGTCTTGAAGGTTCGAAAACTCAAACGAAAGATACCCACTTCTCTTCAAAGGCCTACGGGCAGCGCGATTCGAAAGACACGGAGCTAGAAGGGCGGCTACAGCTTGATGTTCTGCAATTCATGCAGCGAGAGCACAAGCTACGTAGCTATACCCTCAACTCTGTCTGCGCACAATTCCTCGGCGAGCAAAAGGAGGATGTGCACCACTCCGTCATCACGGAGTTGCAGAACGGTACTCCAGAGTCCAGACGCCGGCTGGCCGTATATTGTTTGAAGGTGTGTATTGAAGATATTTTTTTGCACCTGTATACTTATAATTGCCGTAGGATGCGTATCTTCCTCAGAGACTGATGGACAGGCTAATGTGTTTCGTCAACTACACCGAGATGGCACGTGTCACAGGTGTTCCTTTCAATTACCTACTCTCCCGTGGTCAGTCTATCAAGGTGCTTTCTCAACTATTTCGTAAGGCCAACGAAGAGGGCTATGTGATCCCGGTTCTCAAGGGCGAGGGCTCGGATGAGCAATACGAAGGTGCTACTGTCATCGAGCCGAAGAAAGGCTACTACGACACGCCAATTGCAACTCTTGACTTCAGCTCCTTATACCCGTCTATCATGATGGCACATAATTTATGTTACACGACACTCCTGGAGAAAAGCACCATTGATCGCATGCAACTTGTCAAGGACGTGGATTATATCCAAACTCCCAATAATGGTTCGTTAGGGTTGTTAGATACGGGTTTGCAGATTGACCGACTCACTCTTCGCTAGATTTCTTCGCCACCAGTGCAAAGCGAAAGGGTCTTCTACCCACTGTTCTGGAAGATTTGATTTCTGCTCGTAAGCGTGCGAAGGCCGATCTCAAGAAGGAAACAGATCCAGCCAAGCGTGCAGTCCTGGACGGTCGTCAACTTGCTTTGAAGGTGCTGCTGATTCATCCAATACATTGAAGCTTCTGGTCTCACTCCCTTTCAGATTAGCGCGAACTCCGTTTATGGATTCACTGGTGCTACGATTGGAAAGTTACCCTGCCTTCCTATTTCCTCCAGCGTGACAGCGTATGGGCGTCAGATGATTGAGAAGACCAAGCAGGCAAGTCGCAGCTCTTTCGTTTCCGTTAGTGATCATCCAATTATTGACCCCTTGTAGGAGGTCGAATCGGAATTCTCTATAAAGAACGGCCATGCTCATGATGCCGAAGTCATTTACGGTGACACTGATTCTGTCATGGTCAAGTTCGGGCCTGCGGAGCTGGAAAGGGTCATGGCTCTCGGTTAGCATTGACCAGCGACCTGATTTTCATCCGATTTTAACTGTTCCATAGGGGCAGAGGCAGCAGATTTTGTAACGACCAAATTCGTCAGACCTATTAAGCTCGAGTTCGAAAAAGTTTACTACCCGTATCTACTCATCAACAAGAAGCGGTACGCGGGACTTTACTGGACTAAGCCAGATAAATGGGATAAGATGGACTCCAAGGGGATTGAGGTTCGTCATTGTTAGTGGATTATTTGGCGTGATGATTTATAGATCTAGACTGTACGGAGAGACAACTGTCGGCTAGTATCGACAGTCATCGAGACTTGCCTGCATAAGATGTTGATCGATCGGGATGTCAAAGGAGCTGAAGAGTATGTTTACGTTTTTTTATATCTTTTGGTTGCCCAGCTCAACTGTCCCAGGTACACCAAGCGCATTATATCAGACCTTCTACAGAACAAGGTTGATATGTCCCAGCTGGTGATTACAAAGGCTCTGGCCAAGGCAGGTATGTGAGTTGTGAACGAGAATGAGACTGTGCTCCAATGTCTGCAGATTACGCTGCGAAGCAAGCGCATGTGGAGTTGGCAGAGCGCATGCGTCAACGTGATGCAGGTTTGTGACTGTTGTAGATCTGTGTTCTTTCTTGACATCCATGATTAGGCTCTGCACCGGCACTAGGTGACCGTGTCGCCTATGTTATTGTCAAGGGTATTAAAGGTCGAATTCCACATCAAGTGTCATGGTTTTCTGCTGACCTGGGAATCAGGTGCCGCTGCATATGAGAAATCCGAGGATCCCCTTTATGTATTGGAGAACAACATTCCTATCGATACCAAATACTACCTGGAAAACCAGCTCTCAAACCCCCTCATGAGAATCTTTGAACCCATCCTAGGCGAGAAGGCAGCGTCGTTGTGTAAGTGCTTCATTGGCTGCACGAATAGCGTCTTTTTTTATATGTTTCACAGTATCGGGCGCGCACACGAGGACAATCCAAATCGCAACGCCAACAGTCGGTGGTCTGATGAAGTTCGCAGTGAAGACAGTAACATGTCTTGGCTGCAAAACTCCGTTGCGGTCAAATAACAGTGTGAAGAGTGAGCTACAGCGGATAAGCCTCTGGTCATGTCTCACAAGGCCTTCTCTATAGACGGTGCCGTATGCAACAACTGTCGACCAAAGATCGGGGAGCTATATCGAAAGCAGGTCGCAGGCGCTTCCGAATTCCAAGTACGGTTCTCGCGATTATGGACGCAATGTCAACGTTGTCAGGGGTCTTTGCATCAGGTGAGGTTAGGTTTACTGCTGCGTCAACCATCATTCACACGGTATTATTAACAGGATGTACTATGTTCGAGCAAGGACTGCCCGATCTTTTACATGCGGAAGAAGGCACAAAAGGACGTAGAAGATGCGAACACTGTACTCGAGCGGTTTGATGCAGATCTGTGGTAGGAATCGCTGTATCGCTGTTATTTTTTTGTTTTCCATTCCGCTTGGTTTCTCTGCACACTTGTCGTAGTCAGACCTTGAAAGAAGGAAGAGTTGTTCCTTCTGTTTCAAGATGTAGAACTGACTCGGCATAAGAGATGAGATGAGCTATCGAAGGCTGGTGGGCAAGACTATTCTCTGAGCTGCAGCCTGCATGCAGCGACTGAGTCGGAGTTGGACGCCAGTGTTGAGAGTTCAAACATAATAATAGTATGTACTATGCATACAGATTTAAAAACAAACATAACTTCGACCAAAACCAAAAGTTCTTAATCAATACAAACGAAACTCCGAAAAAACCACGACGAAGGTCTCGATCGTACAAACAAGTTGCCTGTAGAAGCACTGAAGAGTATGATCACTGCGGGTGATGCCCGGCTACACACCGCTACCAGTTGAAATGTGTACGCGCTCCTGGAAAACAATTGAACCCATGCCACTTCCTTCGTGAGATTTAGCGATAAGGTCAGCATGATATTCTCGAACTCCAAGGATGAGGCGTGGTCCAAATATAAACATCTGCGCGACTCGGACAAGTCCACGAATGCCATCAAAGATGCCATCTGCCACGGAAGTCGAATTCTGTTGAAATGATGAGGTTTGATCAGATACAGATATCAATCATAGGTTGGCATACCAAAAGCTTTGGAGAGAAATCAACGCTGAGCTGAAGGGAAGAAAGAACACCAAAACTAGTGTGGAGCTTGAGCGGAAAAAGATAATCACATTCAAAATGATGAACGAACCTTGCGAAGTAAAGCACATGAGTTTTTACTAATATCATGAAACAGTCCCCGACAGTCCATCTTGTCGATGGTCGTTGCAATTCACGGAAGTGTTTTACAGAAATCCAGACCGCAAGACACAGTGCTATGATCTCCCATGCAGTGCTCAATACCAAACTCATCTGGGCGAGAAATAAACCATCTCCTTGAAAGTCATATCCGCACATATGAGCGCCGGAGAGGACGAGCTCCTCTAGTATTCATATCATAAGCTTGATGCGCTTAAGCTTTGAGAGCATAATTGAAGCTTACCCCCTAAGGCATACTTAATGCTCTGTAACAATCCGATTACTCTGGATGTAATCTGGATAGCCAGTGTTACAACGAAAAAGATCAACATCCGTCTGGATCGCTGATACATGGCATATAACCGAGCAATTATGATGACTTGAATAATATCCGTCAAGTCGATATCACTGTGATAATGCAGCTGAGTAGCTCACCACTAAGCATGACATTTGTGATAACAGCGATACAACTTTGCACTAAGTAGAGAATAATACCTGAAAATGAAGTTAGTGATGAGCTTCGGGGAGCTATGTTTCAAACGCACAACTAGTACTATGATGAACCAGCGGACGGGCCAATAATCTCACTGAACCACTCACCCCTACGTAGGAGCACAGTCAGTCGAATGGGAACTGTGACGGTGGCACACAAAATACTCACTGCATCTGTCAACGAGACGGACGGGAGATCTACTGCATGGCGCTGGTCATAAGAAAAAATTCCAGTTTATATGAGGAGACGTACGCAGCATGATGACGCTGCCAATCGTCGGATGGCTTATCAGCATATTTTCAACTTGGACTTCTTAGCCCTGCAAACTTACACAGTGAAGGGTATTCCAATGTATCGCACCTAGCACATTTCGAAGTCAGCACACGAGCCTTGAACAATCAAAAGCTATGCACATTGAGGTATAGGAAAGTCATAAGGGACCATCGTTGCCTCTGCCCCAAATTACATGCATTATTATCTAACACCCCTTTTGATATGTGAATCTGCTCACCCAGATCAGTTCAAACTATAAAATCATTTTCAGTGAGATCACTACTCCGGTAATTAGATCAACTTACCTCTTGTCCAAATGTCAGTGCTGGAGAGTAGTATTGGGAGTCCGTCAATAATAAGCATTAGTACCGTACGCACCCCAATCATATATCACTGCGGTCAAGCATGCTACTGCGAAAACACATCAACGATTGAATGAGGCTCGCACAGATTTCTCTCCACAAACCTTGTAAATAGCTGGATGGAAGCAAGTACCTGATTATCGGCCACCAACTTGGATCATTGGAGACTATGGTCATTTTCAAGGAATCAATGTCAGTGAGTGGGGTGGGGGAGACTTGGTCGACATATTGAACGGCGGTGCTCGTGCTAGATATATTATTATCCAACGCTTTGGTATACTATACCGGGAGATGAAGTGTAGCACATGTGTGGCACAGCTCGCTACCTTAAAATTTCGACGATGTACATATCGCATTCTGGGAGTGCCTGTTCCGTATTCGCATACGTATTGGGTAAGATGGAGCTCAGGAGCTAGTCTTTCATAGCTTGAAGGATTAAAGTTGCTGGGCCGAGCTAACTGAGGAAGAAAGTTCCGAAGAGTGATATGGGAGCGCCCCGACCGTTCCACTTAATATGAAGCTCGGGAGCTCGGAGTCTTTCATAGATTGAAGGATTAAAGTTGCTGGGCCGAGCTACCCAGGTGTTAAAGTTCCAAAGTTCCAAAGAGTGACAGGGGTCCGAGCACCATACAGCTCGTGCCGTTCCACTGTGCACATGAAGGCCCAAGACAAGTATGGAAAGCGGGCCAACGAGACTGATCAGCTGGACAAAAAAGGCATTTCACCCTCAGAACAAAATGGGGGGCTGGCAGGGTGCGGGAACGGTCGGACAAGAGATTGGAAAAAAGGAAAGTATACCCAGTCTCGGCGTACGGTAAGTAGCGACTGGGGATTTAATGATGTGATGTGGGAGGCATTATGGAAAGAAAGGGAAGAAGACGAAAGCTGGGAAGTAAACCTATTCTAGTTCCATTTAAAATACCTGCTGATCTTCATAAGTAATACATTCGCCTGCGGGCTTTATTCTAT